>BSBK01009620.1:490000-606761 GCA_027943335.1 Chamaecyparis obtusa | reverse complement strand
TATATAGATATAGATATAGATATATAGATATATATAGATATATAGATATATATATATATATATATATATAGATATATATATATATATATATATATATATATATATATATATAATGCATATTGGAGCCTCAGTTAGCTCTCTTGTACTCTTAGGAGGCATCGTCGATGATGAGGCCACTATGACCATTTCTTGTATGAAAATCATAACATATATCATATTTATAGAGGAAGGATTTAAGAGATTTGAACAAATAAAAATGCAATCAAAAGTGAATATAAAAATGTTACCTCTTCCCACTCTTAAACATCAGCGACATCCAATGCATTCATTAATTCTGTAAAACCCAAATTTTCTATATATAGAACAAATAAGACACGTGCATTCATCAGTATACATGTACATGTTTAATCATAATACATTTCAATAAATAAACTTAAATTGTACTAAATTACCTTTTCTACATAGGGTGTCCTCGAGGATTTCTTTTTTTGTCTCAATGTCTTGGAGCTAGGTGGGGTACCCTAGTAGAAACAAAATTAACATAAGAGAGAATAATATGATAACACATAGGTTCAATTAAATTTATAAACAATAGGTGTGAAAAATGTGATATGTAGAGCTCTCTAGGCCAAAGTCAATCACAAAAAGTGTCACATAATCAACTTTGGACATCTAAACCCCCGACAAGCCCTATAAAACATCAAATAAATATATATATATTAAGAAAAGATATCTTAACACCAAGAAATTATTCTATTTTTAAAAATATTTAAAAACTATACCTCATGTGTTGAAGCTACCCATGCACGTCTAGTCAAACGAACACTTTGTGGTGTGCTTGTAGTATCACTTGATGCACCTACAATGCATATTATTCATATATCAATTTAACTTGTTCTCTAAATAAAAATTTATTTACTTTTATAAGATTTAGGTGATTAATTAATAACATGTCAAAATACAAATAAAACACACCTATTATTGTCTCGTAGAAAACACCATCATTAATAGACCACTACTCAACCCTCTCCTTGATGCTAGGAAAGAATGGCCAATAGTGCAAATGAGGTTTATAGGGAGGTTACCAAATGGGGTTAAGGGAGGGATAGATGTCAAGCATCTTATGCAAATGGGTTGTCATATGATGAAGTGAAAAAGAAGGCCATACTTAAAAGTGGCATGTGTTCTCTTTTCACTAATCCTAGTACTAGTAACACCCTAGAACAAAATACAACTTAGTTTCATATACATTGGTGTGTTCACAATAGGATGAAACCATATTTTTGGGATATGTGGTATATGGTCTTTGACCAAGCACCTTGTAATAATTGGGAGGTGCCTCTATATTTTTTGAGAAAACTATATTGTAAGTTTATCCTCGACAAGAAGTTGAATTACTTTGACATTCGACAGTTCTAGGGTAGGGGGAGAGGCTCTACACAAGATAGACCTGGGATGCGTAGGGTGGTACAACCAAATTTAGGAGGCCTCTAGCTAAAAAATCCATGGTTCATGTTGTGTCCTAATAGTTGTGAAGGATTCTATAGATTTACAGACTCTTCATGCAACCACATCATTGACTAATGTCCTTATTGAGCATGACACATAGTTTTTTTAGAGCAAGGGTGGATCAACACCTGCACCACCTCCATCATCATCAGATGCACCATTTGGATCATCCCAACCCATTGAGCATATGTGCTCCAATTGTCAGGGTATATGTCTTGGGGTAGATACTAACCTGAATGAGGATGGTTTGACATCCCATTCATGTACACATTGCGGGGGTAGATGTCATGCATTTACTGCTGAGGATGCAACCCTCATAGACAACTTGACGACAATGGTATTTTCTAGAGCAGAGACATGTTTGTTTATTTGTATTTTGACATAATATTAATTAATCACCTAAATCTTATAAAATTAAATAATATTTTATTTATAGAATAATTTAAATTGATACATGAATAATATGCATTGCAGGGTGTAGCAGGTGATACGAGAACACCATGAAGTGTTCGTTTGAGTAGACTAAACGTGTAGCTTTGACACTTGAGGTAATTTTTTTAAAATATTCATAAAAATAGAATAATATGTATGTTTCAAAATATATTTTGTTAATATATGCATATTTATTTAGTGTTTTATAGGGCTTTTCGACTGCTCAGACTTCTGAAGTTGATGATATCACATTTTCTGCCATTGACTTTGGGTTTGAAAGTTTGTGGTATAATATTTTGCACATCTCTTATTTACAGTTTTAATTGAACCCATGCGATATCATATTTGTTTCTCTTATGTTAATTTTTTTTTTCTAGGGTACCCCACCTGACTTAAGAACACCAGGAAAGAGAAAGAAATCCTTGAGGACACCCAAACGACAAAAAAGTAATTCAATAGAATTTAAGTTTATTTGTTGAAATATATTATTCATGATTAAACATGTACTTGTAGTCTATATTGATGAATTCACCTAAATTATTTTTTTTATATATAGAAACAATTAGGTTTTATAGAATTAATGAATGCACCTGATGTCGTTGATGTTCAGGAGAGAGAAGAGGTAATATTTTTATATTTACTTTCAGTTGGATTCTTGATTGTTCTAAATCTCTTAGAAATTCTTCCTCTATGATTATGACATGTGTTATGATTATTCATATAAAGGAATTGGTCATAATTCCCTCATTAGTCACGATGCCTCCTAAGAGTATAGGAGAGCCATCTGAGGTTTTGGTATGCATTTTTTTATATACTTGTTAAACATATGCATTTAGATATGAGTACATGCATTTTTTATTTTTTTAGTGTTTCCTCACATATATGTTATTAACTTGTATTGATTTTATTTTACCTATTACATCCCTCTTCACAACTTCCCATGGATCCTCTGCCTTTACATTTTGTTAGGAGTCCAGCTTGCGAAAGATGGGGACCATCAGCTTTAGAGAAAGACCCAATTGTAGAAGAAAGAGATGAGGTAACCAACAATTCAAATGCCAACAAATTACAATCCAATATTTAGTTATTTTGATGTTATTTAAAGAAATTATATTTGATTTAGCATTTGAATTGTTCTTGTGCAGACACCTAGCGAGCCACCTACTTCTTTGAAGAGGCTCAATTTTGATGATCCAACAGAGTCGTAGATATTGATAGAGATATATAGATTTATTTGTGGTTATTGAATGACCAATTTTTGTATATACTCGACATTTTTATTGTATATATCAACCTTGACATTGTCAATGCCACTGTTTTGTAACTCTATTGTTAATTTGGCATGTATGCCATTTTTTGATATGTACACAATTATTGTTCATTTTAATATATATGAAACTTGATATTCGATCCAATTTGTTCATTGTGTGTTTATTTGTTCATTGTTAGTATGTAAATATGCTTGTGTGTACGTGCTCATGTGTAGGATTTATGCCTTAAGTATATTCATGTGTATTCAAGTACATTATTCATAACCTAAATTCATGTGTATAGGCTATGCGCATGACTTAAGTGAATTCATGTGTATGATTCATAATCTATGTGCTACATGTATGCCTCATGACTTAAGAAAATTTATGTGTATGCTTTATGTGCTACATTGTATTCATGGGGTTGATGTAATGTCCCTTCTTATTCTCCCTTTATAGTTTCTTGCAAAATCAACGTTAGTACCAAATTATATGTAACATTTATATGAATTATAATCTACTCTACATTAGTAAGGGGGGAATTTGATTCTTAAGGCTGCCTCTAGGTCAGGCTTCACAGAATTCCTGATTCTCAGCTAGAGGGATATAAGATCCATGCTAAGAAACCAGGCTATCAACATGTCATCCCATAGAGCACTACCCATAAGAATCTATTAGAAGCAATAAATGCATTCCAAGCCTATGTATATGCATATGACTAACAATCAGTATATATACTACCTATGTGAGATTATAACAAACTTGAGACTGGGGAAACTATAACAATTTCCTCTAGCCCCCTCCAAATATGGGGACCCATCTCTAATGAACATAAGATTCATTTTATATGGAATCCATATCATCATTTATGGTGAGATTATAACAATCACGAGACTAGGGAAACTATAACAATTTCCTCGATCTAGTCCCCTCTAGACATGGGATCCATCTCTTAATGAATATAAAATGCATTCTCTCTATGGTCTCCATATCATCAGTTTGGGCAGACATATAAATGTACCAAAAAATTACACAAGTATATATTCAGATTCATAAGAAATCCAAAAATATATGATGCTTATAACATAATTTCTTAGATCTTAATTGCACATGTATTTAATAGACATCAAATATATTAAAAACAATTTTTATATAAAACATAAATGAAATCCTTTGGAAATATATATATATATATATATATATATATATATATATATATATATATATATATATATATATATATACTATAAATAATAAAAATATATTTTAATTTCTTACCAAGTGATCGATTGCAATATTACATTCGACTACAATGTTCTTTTATTTTTCTTGACTGTGATGTTCTTTTCCCCTCCCATATTTCTTCCTTGTTGTTTATTAAATATGTGTGTGTGGGAAGGGTAGTCACATCCCCTCCACACATGGTCGCCCCTTAGGGGTGTGACTAGTCGCAACCCTAAGGCTGCGACTCAATCACACCTCTAAGGTGCGACTAGTAATACAGTCTTTGCTTAACAGGTATTACATATTTATTATTAATAATGTTTAGTAATATATTATTAATAATAATTATTAAATAAATAAATAATAATAATGTTTATTATATATTATTATAGTATATATATATATATATATATATATTATATAAATAAATTATTATTAATGTTATTAATATATTAATAATATTCAGTTTATCAAATTAGCAATATTGTTTAACTATTATCAATGTGTAATAGTCTTGTTTAAATACAAAGTATAGAACATAGGTGTTTAAACTTAGGAACATTACAATTCCCCCATCTTCAATTTGCTTGTCCTCAAGCAATTTTGATGTTTCCCTCCCATTCCCTAGAGGCATCTTCATCAAATGATCTTTCCATTTTATCTGGACTTGGTGATTGTTTGATTCCTTAGTTTCCTGGGTAGGTATCCTCCTCTTTTCTAAGAGTGGTAGGTGACTGTTCCATGTTTAGATTCTTCCTGTCTAACCCTTTTTGTAGGTCCCTCAATTAGTGCTTCCTCCATGTTATTCACTTGTCCTCTCTTACACTGGTGTTCTTTAGCCCACGGTGTTTTACATTTGAAACACAATCCCTTTTCGATGATTTTTCCTCTTTCTTTGCACTGGTGGTCCTTACTCCATGGTTGTTGACATAAAAAGAACTTAGATTGATATCTTTTAGGTTCTCTTAGGTTCCTCATCTTGATTTAGTGTTTTTGATAAAAGACCTCTTGGTTTTTCCTTAGTTGTATCTATTATGTCATTTTCGCCTTCCTAATGACATTTTCAAGGGTTTGAGGTTTGAAGGGTCTCACCCTTATCTTGAGGTGTTCTTTGATTTCTTCAATGAACATATAGACCCTTCTTTTTTGGGATATATCAAGAACCATGACTGACAGACTCTGAAATTTGTTGGCAAATTCCTTGATAGTTCCCATTTGTTTGAGGTGGGTTAATTCTTGGAAGTACCATTCTAGTTCCTTTTGGTCAAACTGGTTAATGAGTTTTTGAGTGAATTCACTATAAGTGTTAATACTTTTATGACCCAATGTAACAATTCCATGGTGCCACCAATTATGGGCTTCCCCTATTAGGTGCATTATGGAAAATTTAATGGTATTTTCTTCAGTCATCGGGCTGAGGGAGAGGTAGATGTCTAGTTTTTGGACCCAAGATTGAGTTGTTTCCTTTCCCGTCCCTTTGAAGTGTGGTAGGGACATTTTCCCTACCTTGGCTTTAATGTCTCTTTCCCCATGATTTCTTTTTCATCTATTGCTTGTCATGGTTTTGGTTTCATAGTATTCCTTGAAGGGAATGAGTCTTTGTATTTTTGGATCTAAGCTAGCATACATTTGAGAAATCTCTTCTACTGAGTAGGTGGATGGTTCTTCTCCTCCTGTGATTGGTTCCTCTCTTGGAAGAAATGATGGTATAGTTGGTCTCATGGTGGAGTCTTCATTTGAGGGCTCATTCTTAGAATGATTAGAATGTATATCTCTTCCTATCGGAGAAGTGGATCGTCCATTATGGTTATTGTTAGTGTTCATGTTTTGGATCTAGCTTGAAGGATTAACTGATTGGTTTTCTCAAACCTCTCATTATTTTTCTCCATGAAACTTCTTAATTCATTGGCTAATTGTTTGGCCATAGCTTGTGTCCCTTTCTTTCGTTTATACATTTGCATGAACTATCTTCCACAAGATGGTAGGATTATGCTTTGATACCACGGTAATGTCCCTTCTTATTTTCCCTTTATAGTTTCCTACAAAATCAATGTTAGTACCAAATAATATGTAGCATTTATGACTCATACTCTACTCTACATTAGTAAGGGGGGAATTTGATTCTTAAGGTTGCCTCTAGGTCTAGCTTCACAGAATTCCCGATTCTCAGCTTGAGGGATATAAGATCCACTCTAAGCAACCGGGCTATCGACATGTCATCCCATAGAGAACTTCCCATAAGAATCCCTTGGAAGAAATAAGTGCATTCCAATCCTATGGATATGCATATGACTGGTAATCAGTATATATACTGCCTACGTGAGATTATAACAATCTCGAGACTAGGGAAACTATAACAATTTCCTCTAGCCCCCTCTAGATATGGGGATCCATCTCTAATGAACATAAGATTCATTTTATATGGAATCCATATCATCATTTATGGTGAGATTATAACAATCTCGAGACTAGGGAAACTATAACGATTTCCTCTAGTCCCCTCCAAACATGGGATCCATCTCTTAATGAATATAAAATTCATTCTCTCTATGGTCTTCATATCATCAATTTGGGCAGATATATAAATGTACCAAAAATTACATAATTATATATTCAGATTTATAAGAAATCCAAAAACATATGATGCTTATAACATAATTTCTTAGATCTTAATTGCACGTGTATTTAATAGACATCAAATATATTACAAACAATTTTTATATAAAATAGAAATTCAATCCTTTGGAAATATATATATATATATATATATATACTATAAATAATTAAAATATTTTTTAATTTCTTACCAAGTGATCGACTGTAGTGTTTTTTTTTTTTTTTTAGTCTTGGTTGCAATGCTCTTTTATTTCTCTTGACTGCAATGTTCTTTTATTTTTCTTGACTGTGATGTTCTTTTCCCCTCCCATATTTCTTCCTTGTTATTTGTTAAATATGTGTGTGTGGGAGGGGGAGTCACATCCCCTCCACACATGGTCACCCCTTAGGGGTGCGACTGGTAATACAGTCTTTTCTTAATAGATATTACATATTTATTAATAATAATGTTTAGTAATATATTATTAATAATAGTTATTAAATAATTAAATAATAATAATGTTTAATATTATATTAATAAAATTTAATAATATTATATATATATTTTTAAAAGGTGGCTATGCCACTTTATATATTTTATTAATATAATAAAATTTTACATCTGGTTCAAAAAAGGCTCTCGAAGAAAAGAACTGGCAAGAAAAACTTCGGTCATAGCCTGTGCAAATAAATATAAAATATAATCCTAACTACAAATCCCCCTCAATTGCGTGAATACATTTGTGCATTTTACATTTTTGTTCAAGAACCCATAAATGATGTGTTTTATAAAATAATGCATTCATGATTATAATAAATTGGATAAAAAGACAATGCCCATCAATGATGTGTTTTATAAAGAGTGATGCATTCATGGATACAAAATTATATAAAAGATAGGATCAGTGCATCTAGAATAGAGATGAAAAAACCATGCAAATATCATGCATCCATCAAGAAGAGTTGTAGCTAATGAAGAGTGACGATGATAAGAACCTGCAAAAAACATGACTAGCTCTTTATGCAGATTTCTCTACTTCTAAAATTTCATTGAGAATTTTAAATTGATGAATGTCAAAAGATGAAACCTAAGAATCAATAAAATCTTATCATTTCCCAAATTGGCAAGTGCATCTACCAACTTATTCCCTTCATGACACATATGTGAGATCATGATATTTTGAAAAGAATCAAGGATAGACCAAACTTGATGTAGAATGTAGGAAATGTGCCAATTGTTGCATTTTCTAGAAATACAAGCATTAATCATAATAGTCGAGTCACCTTCAATATGAAGATGAGAAATATCCAAACTTTTGGCCAAAAGAACTCCATGTAATAGTGCAAGTGCCTTTGCATAATTATTGGTGCAACTAGGCAGCGGAGAGGACTTAAGAGCTAAAAGAAGACCAGATGAATCTCTAATGCATACCCTAGTACCTACATCACCTAGGTTACCTCCAGATGATCCATCAAAGTTTAATTTAAGAAAAGGAGAAGAAGGAGGCTTCCAAAGAACCTTGGATCGATCTAATTTAGTAGGCCGAACATGAGGTAAGCAAGGGGAAGTAGGTACTGAGATACCTGGCCAACTATTAATAATAAAGGAATCCCAAGAGGAAAAAACTGCAATTAGATTAAAAAATTTGGAGGTGTAGGATTTTACTAACTCAATAATGCTTCTTTCAATATGTGAAAAAAACCTCTAAAATAGGGGAATTCTGATGGCAGAAAATGCGCTTATTTCTTTCCCACCAAATAGCCCAGATGACTAAAGAAGGGGTAACCATCCAAATACATGCAAAGAGAGCAAAGGAGAACATAGATGGCCAAGAGTTAAAGAGATCCTAGATATTAGAAGGTAAAGCAAGGGAAAGACTGAGTTTATTAGGTACAAAATACCAACATTGGAGTGAGAATTCACACTGAAGGAGAAGATGATCAAGGCTTTCCTCCACCTCTCCCCATAGTACACAAGAGAAAGGTTGAGCAATGTTTAACCTTACTAGTTAAACATGTAGTTTACTAATTGATAATAAAGACTACATGTTCAAATTTGGTCAATTAGTAGTCTATTATTGACCATCAAATTTGGTCAATTAGTAGTCTATTATTTTTAATAAAGGCTACATGTTCAAATATGGTCAATTAGTATTCTATTATCAATTATTAGTCTATTATTGACCCATTGACCAGATTTGAACATGTATTTTTTATTAAAAACCAAAATGGTCCATAGGACCCTAACACATTTAGGACACATAGGACCCAACCTACCCTACTGATGATGTCCCTTGTATAACCAACTTGGAGCAGAAACATCTATTCATTATGGGCACAAACCAATACTTCCATCATGTCTAGTTGGGTAGGTTTACCCTAGGAATGGTCCCGCATTGCCTCTCAACACACCAAAATGCTCGCTGACATACCCAATGGTGCTTAGTGCACCTTGGGGACACTTTGGTCTAGCATGGTCATGAACATTCTAGTGACTCCATAGATGAAATGGGGTTGTCACTAGTATCTATCTGCCCAACAGGAGCTAATGGCGCATAATATTTGGTGCCAAGATGAACAGTTTGGAAGATACCTAGTGGTGCAACTTTAAACTGAGCCTCACTACAAGTTTTGGCATCAAGCGAGATTTCTATGCCAAATTAAAACAAATTTGAATCTCTCCAAGTGGAGAGAGGTTATTGTATGCCTTAGAAACATGGTCTTGTAGCATCTGATGGTTTGTCGATACCTCTCACGAGGTTTGAGATACAATCCTCCAAATATCGACATGGTAAAAAATGTTCTAGTGACTCTATGGGAGGAATAGAGTTGTCACTAGTGTTTACCCACCCAGCAGGAGCTAATGGCATAGATCGTTCGATGTCTAGATGAATGATTTGGAAGATACCCAGTGGTGCAACTTTCAACTGAGCCTCACTACAAGTTTTGGCATCAAGGGAGATTTCCATGCCATATTAAAACATAGTCTAATATCCCATAATGGAGAGAGGTTATTGTAGGCCTCAGAAACATGGTCATATAGCATCTGACAGTTTTTTGATACCTCTCACAAGGTCTAAGATACAAGCCTCTGAATATTGCTACCCAATCGTGCTTAGTGCACATTGGGGACACTTTGGTCCAGCATGGTCGTGAACATTCTAGTGACTAAGTGGGAAGAACGGGGTTGTCACTAGTTTTTACCCTCCCAATGGGAGCTAATGGCATAGACCGTTTGGTGCCAAGATGAACGGTTTGGAAGATACCTAGTGGTGCAACTTTCAATTGAGCCTCACTATAAGTTTTGGCATCAAGCGAGATTGGCATGCCAAATTCAAAAAAATTTGAATATCCTATAATGAAGAGAGATTATTGTAGGACTTAGAAATATGGTCCTGTAGGATCTGACGGTTTTTTGATACCTCTCATGAGGTCTAAGAAATAAGCCTCTAAAGATCGTTGCCCAATCATGCTTAGTGCACCTTGGGGACACTTTGGTCCAGCATGGTTGTGAACATTCTAGTTACTAAGTGGGTGAAATGGGGTTGACACTAGTGTTTACCCGCCCAATGGGAGCTAATGGCATAGACCGTTTGGTGCTAGGATGAATGGTTTGGAAGATACTCAATGGTGAAACTTTCAACTGAGCCTCACTATAAGTTTTGGTATAAATCGAGATTGGCATGCCAAATTCAAAAAAAATTGAATCTCCCAGAATGGAGAGAGGTTATTTTAGGCCTCAAAAACATGGTCATGTAGCATCAAATGGTTCGTCGATACCTCTCACAAGGTTCGAGATACAAGCCTCAAAAGATTTCTTCCTAATCATGCTTAGTGCACCTTGGGGACACTTTGGTCCAGCATGGTCGCAAACGTTCTACTGACTCTATGGGCAAAACGTGGTTGTCACTAGAGTTTACCCACCCAAAAGGATATAATGGCACAAACCATTTGGTGCTAGGATGAAATCCTTCAACACTATCCCTTCACCCTAGGGAATCACCATTTTACTTTCAATACATTTGACCAATTTTGACTCAATGACTCCAAGTATTACATTATTTGACGGTACAAATATACATAGAATTAAAACAATAAAAATGTAAGGATACAAAATTAAGACGATGAAAATACAAGGATACAAAATTCATGGTAAGGAATCACAATTTTTGCACTTTACATGGCATTAAGATGATACAAATGTAAGGATACAAAATTAAATATGTATTTATAATCAAATGGTTCAAATTAGGATATACAAAATGTGGGCTCTTAATATTTGCAAATCAGCCCCATGGGCACTTTTATATTTTAAATTTGGCATCTAATATGCATGATGAAGCTCATTATTGTTTATATATACAAAATTTTGCATCTAAATATGCACATTACAGTTGATTGTTGTTTTTATATACAAAATTTGGCATCTAAATATGCACATCACAGTTGATTGTTATTTTTATATACAAAATTTGGCATCTAAATATGCACATTATAGCTCATATGCACATAGAATCATATACAAATTTTCAAAATCATTCTACCATATTGTAGAATCATTCATCTTTATGGCCCAAAATCAATCAAGTGAACCTTTTGGATAAGCTCTAACCCTTATTGTGTCAAGTATTGCCTCATGGTTAGATTCATGAACTTTCCACAAATTCTTGTTAAGAGGCCTACCATGATATTTAATCAATTGAATATTTATTACAACAACAAGGTTAGAGTAATGAAGAATATGTCTATGTGTCTCAATGTCCTCAAACAACCAGGCATTAAAATTCTTGATAGGGTACCTGCATTTTATTATAAAAATAAGTTAATGCAAATATCAATACAAAGTGTAATAAATTGAGTTTAAGAGGTCTCAATACAACTCGTCACAACAACGATACCTTCTAATCCCTGTGTCTATCACAACAATGAAACCTATTGGGTACTCAATAATCTCTCCATCAGTGACTGTAGTTTTCAATTTCTTTTTGGCCTCAATACAATGACACAAAAATTAATATGTTCCTTCTTCATTGTTCTTATCTGCAATGATTGCATATACATGACCTGCATTTAGTAAAAGGTTATAAGTTAATACCAAAATCAACATAAAGAATTGACCTTAAAATACATACAAGATGAGAAAAAGAATTCACTAAGTAATAAATTGATAAATTACCTAGTTCAACTTGGTCAAATACATGGTCAAAATCCACTGATGCTTCCATTTGGTTCAGTTGTAGTGCTTGAGGAAGTTGATATGTATCTAGGGTTTACAAAGGTCTATAAGATCATTGGTCGAACCACTCTTTTGATTCACATTCATCCCACAAAAAATGCATACATGAAGAGAAAAAGCATGCAATCTGTCTAATATAAATAACTAATGATGTTGCATTTGAACTTCTAAATGAATGTATGTCACTTGATCCTGTAAGTGTACAACAATCAGAAATAGTTTTCAATGTTAGATTCACGTATTAACCAAAAAAATTTGGAAACCATAGACTTACCTACATTACTTGGTCCCATCATATAATTACACCATTGCACAATTATTTCTCCATCTATTAACATGGCACCACTGGCTTCATACTTCAATTCCTCTCTAGTAAGAGCTCTTTTCACACATGCTCCTACACCATCATGCTCTCCCTTTCCATGACCCACCTTAGTGAAATTCCAAAAATATTGCACGCCACTTGTCACATGCATCCTAGTCAACCAGTAGAAAATCCTTGCATTCTTGAATTGCAAGGTGCAATTGTCTAACCATATTAAGTGTTGGTTGTATCTTATACCTCTTTCCCTTCAATTTTCATACAAAAATTTAAAGCATCCTTGCAAAATCTCTGAGGAATGTGTACGATTATTGTTGATATAGAAGTGATACTCTCTTATAACATTTATGTCCTCCTCTGTGCTATCATGTGCATGCATGAATACTATGTGTACAAAAATTGTAACTTGTGTAGAGTGGTAATACATAACTTGTACTTCATTTTGAGATTTTAGTGTATATTTCTCTTCAAAATCAATGATAGAAACAATAGTACCAAGGGGGAAAGTTTCTTTACACAACTTGAATTTCTCATCTAACCACCTAGCTCTATGTGTGTGACCTATGTACTCATAAATTAGTTTGTCTTGAAACATCTTCATAAAATCAGCTAAGCATATATCCCTTTTCACAAACTCACACCTCTTTAATTCTTTTCCATCTTTAACGTCATATGTGACTGACTTGTATTTTCTCAAAGAAACTAGTTCTTGCCCAATTTCATGTGTGTTATTGAGATGTTAGAATCTATGCAACTTTTGCAAACCACCACATGTAGGACAAAATCCTTTCAAACAAATCATCTTATAATAAATGCACTCATCATCTCATTTATAGAGTACACTTGAAATGAAGTCTCTCGATGACTTAGGAGGTGCTTGTAGACCACATTCCTGCAAAACATTTTTAGTGTGCAAAGTACCATATATATAGCAATAAATCTCATAATGCATGGAAAATTCAACATGAACCCTACAACAACATGTAGTATGTGCATGATTAATCTTAACATAAAATGGTTTTTTCATCTCAAAAAATATTTGACTAATTTTAATCTGAGGAAAGCTTTGAAGAAACCTTTCATAAAATTGTGTTTGTGTCATATCTATATAGTGTTTTGGTTTTGGCTCACGATTTCTAATTCCAATTTGCTTTCTAACAACATCTCTTTGGTTGGGTGAAACCCTTGTGTTTTCATGCCAATATTTCTCAATTAATATTCTTAGTGCATCAACAACAACCTTGTCCTTGCATGGGAGTCTACGCGAGAATGCCGAAAGAGAATTATTGTTAGGATCCTCAATTTTATCTTGCCTATCTAAAGCATGGTGTAATGTGGTTCTACTTATCCTTAATGACTTTCTTGTTTTTCTTATTAAACAAGATTTTTTCATTTCATTACCCATTATGGTTGATGTGAGGACATTACGAGTAACATTAGTATCTTTAGAGAGTGATTTTGAACCAGTGGATTGGTATGCATCAAAAATATTTCTCACAATGGTTCTTTCACTATTATTTTCAAATGTTCTTAACCCCAAAATTTTCATTGTCTCTCTAAATTTCATATTTTTAATCATTTCAACAACTAATTGGCATCTTCAACTTTGATTTAAGTTTTCAAAATAATTATTCCAAATTCTTATAACCATTCTTCTACAAGCTCTTTTGGAAATTTTATCATGCATTGGCCTCATAATATTTTCATCAATGTTTATTAGAAACTTTGTTTTTCTACGAATGATTCTAGGAGGTGTTAAGATTGGTGCATTATGTGCATTAATCACATCAAATTCAAATGGTAAATCTTCTTCAATTTAATTAACATGTGCATTCAGTACATCATTTTCAAATGGTATATGTTCATCACATTCATTAGGTGAATTCATCTCATGCATTTGAATTGGAATATGTTGATCATTTTGATTTGGTGCATTAGATGGCGTACCTTCATGTAATCTCCTCATATGCTCCCTTTGTCTTTCCTTTGCTACCTCTTGTTGTTCAATCGTTCCTCTCTTGTTCTTTCCCATTGTTGATATTGATCATCCTACACGTAACATCATGAGGAAAATCCACATTCAAATAACATAAAAACAACAAATGAGCATCATTTTATTATAATCTAAAGTAACCATGATAAAATAACTTCAAAAAGAATCCAAAAAATAAGACAAATCAATCATTTCAAAGAAAAATTGATAATAAAATAAACAAAACCTAATTGTTATTATCCCATAAAATCATGTGCAACAGCAATGGGACCTTGAAACAACTTGCACTGCTAGGTTTTAGGGGCCATTGGGACTCAAATATAAATAATTCCTCATAACCTTTACGGGTTATATAAAGTAATGAAAACATTCACAATTTCTCATAACCCGAACGGGTTATGTAAACTTATGACAACATTCACAATTTCTCATAACCCATACAAGTTATATAAAACTAGAGAGAGAGAGAGAGAGAGAGTCATGTATGTATACAGATATATCTACATATATCTATATAAATATATGTATATATAACTATAGATATGCATATATACCTACATAGAAACATATCATATATGTAAATCTATACAAATGTATATTGTATTACACATTTGCAAGTATTTTTTTTAATGTCTTCATAACTTGTATGGGTTATGTGAAACTGAAAATGTTGTTTTATGTCTTCATAACCCGTACGGGTTATGTAGAACTTGAAATTGTGATTTTTGCTTTTCAAAACCTGAGAGGGTTATTTTGTACACCATAACCCATAGGGGTTATGGCTTGGTAAAAGGTTTGGAATATGACCCTAAGGCTTGCATGCCCATTTGCCCTCCAATTTTGTCAATCTACATGTTTTTTCTTCTTTCAACATGATTTCTCAACTTTGTCATCATCAACTTTACAAATGATCAAGTGGGTGTCTCTAAAATTACTACCATCATCTCACACATCTTCTAAGATTTCTTACCATATAATTTTTTCTATTTTTGGACAACATTAGCATAGTAAACTTTAATTTTCTTTACCAATGTCTTCACAGTCCTCATAGACATATGTCTACCATTTTTTTAATAACTTTTGATCTACTTGACCAAATTCAAAACAAATTACATAGTGTACTCTTCTACGCTAGAATCTATACACTTTAAACAAAAGTTTACAATTTGGATTATTTTGATGCAAGTTATGCCTAGCGCACAAATAGGTACTAGATTTTCAGGATGCGGTCACTTCAAAAAATCATAAAAAATAAAATACTCAACATAAAATTAAAAACAATACACAACTTCTAGATCTCACTCTTACCTATCATCCTACCAAAGGGTTTTGCAAAATACTAAATATAACTATAGAGTTTGTGAAGCACATAGAAATAGCTATGTTATGTTTTTCTAAAAAAATCAGGAACATTTTTTTCATGCACGAGAGGTTTGACCCTCTTAATCTTATCCATTTTTAAAAAAATTTAGTAGTTTAAAAAGTAGATTTAGAGTACTACAATTCTTATTCTTTACACAACTCCTAGTTTTGAGTGCATGACCCTCAAATCTCTCTGTAAAGTTTAGGTTTCCTTGATTTCAAAAAAAAAAAAAAAAAGTGGCCACTTATACCCCCCCCCCCTTTTTGCTCACCATCTTGGTGCACTTACCCTTAGATATTCCCCTTGTAGATGTACCTAATAATATTTCACACTCTAATCCAATAAGTGTTGCCCTAAACTTTGCCTCATTGTTAGTCACGAATCTTAAGCTTTATGATAATTTTTCCAAGATTACTCCATTGTAGTTGTTAACCACACATTTTGCCCCACTTACTCCTAGGGTTGTTTGATGCCTTATAAAAACTAATGTTAACCCAGCTAGGCTTAGGTGTTGTCCATACTCTTCCTTCTGAAGGGATTTTGTAGGAAGATCAAACTTTCTTACCCAAGGTAAAATTGCTTTATTTATTACATTTATATAAAAACCACTATTTTCTTTGAATCTCAACTTTATTAGTGCTTACTCAATAAAAAACATTAATTATTGAATCCATTTAGACCAACTAAGAATATATAACTATGTTGATTACTCAACATGCTTGCTAAACAAATATCTTGAAATCAAGATTAAAATTATTTTATTCCAATCTAACTAGTGAATGTGATCAAATCATGTGTGTGTAAAGTAAGATGAGGTAGGAAATAAATGAAAAGTAATGATGTCGAGTTCACAAGATTTGCAAGACGAGACAATCAAATGCAATAGAAAGTGGATCAATTCTTCTTTCCAAATGAATATTATTGAAGAGTCCATGAATTGTAAAGGTTACTTCAATCTTTTCTTCATCTTCACTACTTTTATATTGCTTTCATCTTTGTACAATAAGTTGAAATATAGAACCAAGTTGATGCAGAAGCTTTGATCGAATTAAAAATATCTGTAAAAATGGATGCAAGTCTTTCATTGTCTAATTGGGTAGATACAAATGATATTTTCCAAGTAATTCATTGGTAAAGCCCAACCATTACAAACCATTAATCTAATAGTTTTTACTATTTTTATTCTTCATTTGGTAAAATAGCTTTCCCATAGACCATTAATCTTCCCTGGAACTAATGATATAAATTTCTTGCTTCTAGGGATGATATTTACATTGATCTCACCATATTTTTGAAACCATTTTTCTCTTCTTCCTTTCATCACTTTTTGTGTCCTTTCCCTGGCTAATACCTGAAAATGTGCATGAATTGCTTATATACTATAAATTTAATGACGTAAAATAATCTTTCTTGAACAATGATGTAAACGAGGTTTTTGCCTTGGTTTCTACTAGCTTTTTTTTGAGATTTTTTGGTCCATTGATCTTTCTTAAGATATAACAACCTAAATTTGTGAAAATTTCTTCTATGGTGGAAACTTGCATTTTACTAGCACTTTTTGGTTCTTCAAACATTTCAAAGTTACTATCCTCACCAATAATTTGAAAGCCCATATGAACAATTAATCTTTCCTAAAACCAACAATGTGGATTCGGTGCTCTTTAAATAGTGATAATGTTGGTTCCATAATGGTTTTTAAACCTTTTATTTCTTGTTGTCTCATTTGATTTCCTTTATTCATATATATCCCTAGGTATTGATTCCCTCTTTTGTCATAATGTTTTTTTAGAACTTTTGGGTTAATTTTGGTGTCATTCATCAATGGTTGATTTCTTCAAAATATTTGATCCATGTGGTTTTCAATGCATTTTAATAGCATATTTATGCTTGATGGTGACAGATTCTTTTGTTTAACCTTTCTTATACCATAATAGTAGTATGTCAAGGCCACAACCACTAAATCTTCCAAGAGAGTGTTTCTCTTTAACCTTCACAAGGGGAAATTGCCTACTTAACTCTCACAAGGGGTAATTATCCCTTGACCTTTCCAATGATTGTCACCTTTCAACCCCTACTTACATACCCTAAATATAAAATAGCTCCAGGGTCACATTAATTAGTAATGCTACATGTTTAACTCTACACCTAGTGGACATACGAAGATTATTTTCTAGATTCATCACTTACAAGAAATCTTCTTCAAGATGTCATGAAAAATATAGTGAATACTTCACTATAGTTAAATTTTAACAAAATTCATATTTTATTAAAATCTTGTCAAGCAATGTATTATTTTATTATTGTTTGTCATGAGTTCCTTCAATTTAATGTAGAATTTCCCCAAAAGGGGAGCACAAAATAAGTCATCTTATTAAAGAGAATGTATCTTTGAATTATCATTTTAATTATTTTTGTCAATTATATTGATTGTTCATTGAATAATTAAGATTTTATTAGTATGGGGTTTTCCATATCTATAAAGATTTTTTTTTGGCTCTTGGTGAATAAAGGTGCTACTATAGAATTTATTTAAAAATTCTCATCTAGGGAAGTGTGCTCTAGTGTAACATTATGAATCTTATAAATTTACTTGCTTATGATACTCTAATGTATGCAACTTTGATGGTGTGTATCTAAAATAATTGACCATGATGATATTTGTATGAGGAATTCCATGCATATGTAACTTTATACAATTAAGTTAAATTAGTCCATACTATAAACATATCTCTTTATTAATAAATTTTAACTATCCAATTTGTGACTCTTATCCTCATTTTACATCTTTTTTTCTAGGTACCATGCTTAGATTAGTCACTATCTAAAATTTTAGAGTAGTTTTTTAAGATTAGTAGTGAAGTAAAAAATAAAGCCATCTTTCTCTAAATATTCCCATGCAACTTTGTGAAATATATAGACATTTAGGTTTCCATATTGTTGGGGCTTCTCAACGCCAACAAATCCGTAGGTACATGTATATTTTCGTTAGATCTAGTAAGTGTTGTTGCAAACTTTAGTTTGCATTGTTAGATGAATCTTTTTTCACCACTTGTTCATGAGTTAGGATCTCTTTATTCTATCTCCTCATTGTGATAATTCTCTACTAAGTGTCATGACAATCTTTAACCGCCAAAACTTTGTCAAGAACATCTAGTTTAATGGCAAAGCCTATATTGTAGGCACCTAAATGGTGTTGAGTTCAAATTCTCTAATATAAATAAATAAATAAAAATTTATAATTAACTATTACTAGTCAGCTTGAACACAAAAGATGTTAATTTTTGTGTCAAAGTGTTGTATATAAAGACAAATCTTTATTTACTTTTAGATCATGAGAGAAGCTATGCAACACATAATATCATCATAGGAGTATAGCAACATCATAATATCTACATATTGTATGATTACTTGGCATGTTGTTGATCATTATTTGAATCTTTTATAACTGCAATTGCTTTTTCCATATGACAAATAGATATTGAGCTGAGAAATTGAAATAACAAGATATATATAAATAATTTTTATATCAGCTTTATTATAAAAATACAAATGAATAATTAAAATATATTTATAATAAAAATAATGAACAAACATCCACCAAATCTAAATCAATTAAACGCTTAGACTCTTTTAATTTTTAAATGTTCAAATTTGTCACAAAATTAATTATAACTGATAATTAAATAAATTAATCTGCTATATTTATTGCATTTATTAAGAACCTCTTTTTTAAATCTTAAACTCTATCAGCTCTTTAAAAATGAATAAAAAAATCCCAGTCCATCCGGGCCGTCTGAGATTCTACCTCTGCCAATAAGCCAACAAGCTTGCTAAACTAATATCTCGACATCAAGATTTAAATTACTTCATTCCACTCTTCTAAGTTTGGAAGGTGGTCTAAACCAGTGCTTTTAACATAATATGTTAAGAGTAAGATGAGGAGGCAGTAAATCAAAAGCAATACTTCTATGCTCGAGTCTGTAGGATTTGCAAGACGGGACAAGCAAAAGCAATAGCAGGTAGATCAATTCTGCTTTTCAAATGAATAGCTTGGAAGAGTCCATGAATTGTAAAGGTCTGTTCATTCTTTTCTTTGTCTTCGCTTCTTTTACCTTTGTTAGATCTTTGTCTGATGAGTTGAAAACCCAGAATCAGATTGATGCAGAAGCTTTGCTTGAATTTAAAAAGTCTGTAAAAATGGATCCAACTCATTCTTTGTCCAACTGGGTAAATGGAAACAATATTTGCAACTGGACTGGAATTATTTGCAATCACAATCAAAGGGTTGTGAGCGTGGCTCTCAAATACAGGGGAATGGCTGGAATCATACCACCTCACATAGGCAACTTGTCCTTCCTTACTGTGCTCGACCTCTCTCATAATTATTTCTCTGCCCACATTCCCCAAGAGCTTGGTAAATTACAAAAGCTGCAGTTCATTAAGCTTTATGAAAACAGCTTGCAAGGTCCCATTCCAGTTAGTCTGTCTGCGTGCACAAATCTTTTAGAACTCCGATTAAACAATAATTTGTTGAGTGGAGGTATTCCAACAGAGTTGAGTTCCTTGCACAACTTGAAGAAACTCAACATCTCCTTCAATGAATTGAGTGGTGTCATCCCTCAAGGCTTGGCAAATTTTACTGCGCTTGAAATACTTGATCTTGGGCATAATCTTTTAGCAGGCACTATCCCCACTTCTTTGAGTAACTGCACAAAATTGCGTGTCTTAACCCTGTCCTGGAATGCACTTGAAGGACCAATTCCATCTGAGATATTCACAGCATTGACCAGATTACAATATCTGGTTCTGGAGTCCAACGAACTCAACGGTAGCATATCCATGGAGATTGGTAAATTACAGAGACTGAGGAACATTGACTGCTATAACAATAGTCTTACAGGTAGCATTCCCATGGCCCTGGCGAACTGTTCGTCTCTGGAGACGCTAGATTTGTCTTCCAATTCCTTGTATGGCACCGTTCCAGCAGAATTGGGTTCACTTACCCGACTAAAGGAACTTTTGTTCAGTAATAATAGCCTCGGAGGATCAATTTATTTTCTCATGAACTATACTGAATTGGACCTGTTGGCGCTAGGGGGCAACAAGTTTGAGGGTACAATTCCAGAGGTTATATGCTATAAGCTATCCAAATTGAAAGTGATGGAATTGTTGTACAATCAGTTAAGCGGCAACATCCCAAAATCTCTAGGCAACTGTACAGATTTGCAGTTTATTTCAGTAACTGAGAACAGCTTGGAGGGAAATATTTTGCCGTTTCTGTTAAACTGTACGAAATTGCAGGTGCTTGACGTAGCAGCAAATAGGTTCGAGGGCTCCATTCCTGCAGATATCGGCCTGAAGCTCCCCAAATTACGAGTCTTTAATGCGGGAGGTAATCAATTTCGTGGGGGCATCCCAAAGTCTCTGGGAAATTGTTCTCAGCTATCAATTCTTAGTTTCTCATCCAATCAACTAAGTGGTATGGTGCCTCAAGAATTTGGAATGCTAACTGCTCTAAAGAGTCTTAACCTTGGGCATAATAGCCTGTCAAATGGACGCTGTGCTACAATGTGTGTATTAGATGTACTTTCCAACTGCTCCATTCTGGAAGATCTGAATCTATCGGAAAATGATTTCAGTGGCAATTTGTCAAGGGGAATAGGAAACATCTTTCCCAGGCTATTACACTTGTACTTGGGTGGCAACAATATCATTGGTAATATACCAGAAGAGATTGGCAACCTTACTGAGTTGATCCTTTTCTCTCTCAGTTCTACGAATGTAATTGGGCATGTTCCAAGTGAATTGAGCCGTTTGAAGAATCTACAATGGTTGGATTTGAGCTCCAACAACTTGCAAGGCAACATTCCCTTAGAGTTCAACATGCTGCTAAAACTGGAATATCTATATCTTCAGCTAAATCGTATTTCTGGAGAAATTCCTTCAAATATAGGAGCTTTGCAACAGCTGAGGAAACTTGATTTAAGTCACAACGAGCTCACTGGAAGGATACCGAATGCCATTGGGCAATGTTTTCGCCTCGAGATAATTGACCTCTCATACAACAGCCTCACAGGAAGTATCCCTATGGAGATCTCGAGTCTCCATTCATTGGCTATTTATCTCAATTTTTCATACAATTCATTGACAGGAAGGTTGCCTTCACTGGGAGGAATGCAACAGATTGAAGCCATAGATATCTCAGCTAATAAGCTCTCAGGACCCATCCCTGCCGATATTGGTAGTTGCTCGGGATTGCTATTCCTGAACTTTTCCAGAAACAAATTGGAGGGAATGGTGCCAATATCAATAGGACTGCTTAAGAGCATTGAAACCATCGACATGTCTTTCAATGAGTTGTCTGGTCCAGTGCCACTCTCTATTGCAAATCTCACCATGCTCCAGCAATTAAATTTCTCTTACAACAATTTGAGTGGATCAGTCACAAACCAAGGAGCGTTCAGAAACCTAAGTGCAACATCATTTTGGGCAAATCCGAGATTATGTGCAGCGTCAGGCTGGTTGAATTTACCAAATTGCACAAGCTCTGACAAAAATCATACTGCGTTGAACAAGAAAATAGTCTTGGTTGCTTCAGTTGGCACTTTCTTCACATTGTGTTGCATTTTGGGGGCATTTTACATTTTCTACACAAGATTTAAAAGGGCACCAATTACACCAATAATAAATAATTTGTTGGGGGAAAGTTTCATGCAAATTTCTAGCCAGGAACTTCAAACAGCAACCCAAGGATTTAGTGCCGCTAATCTACTAGGGAATGGTAGCTTCGGGTCAGTTTACAAAGGGCTCTTCTCTGATAACAAGTTGGTGGCTATCAAGTTATTCGATCAGGACCCTCACAATTCATACAAGCATTTCGTCAGGGAATGCAGAGTACTGAGAAATATCAGGCACCGCAATCTTGTGAAAGTCTTGTCCTCTTTTTCTGATGGAGATCTCAGAGCTCTGGTAATGGAATTCATGTTACACGGGAGCCTAGAACAACACCTCCACGTCGATGAAACAGAGTGTAAATTGAGTTTGAAGATGAGAATGAATATAGCACTTGATGTTGCACACGGGATGGCATATTTACACCACGATTGTTCTCCCCCTGTTCTTCACTGCGACTTGAAACCCTCAAATGTGTTAATGGATGAAAGCATGACAGCGCATGTTGCTGATTTTGGAATTTCTCGTCTAATGACATCCTCTGTTTCAGCAAGTAGCAGCACATCTAGACTGAAGGGAACAGTAGGCTACCTTGCTCCAGGTAAAGACCTAGCTCCAACATTTTTTTCCAGTTTTATGCGTTTTTCCTAGCTTTTTTGTGCTCAATATACTGTTTTCTCTTCTCAATAATGAAATCGCTTTTTAATGTTGCTAAGAATATGGAATGGGAGGACAAGTGAGTAGGAAGGGAGATGTTTACAGCTTTGGGATGCTCATCCTTGAAATGGTAACTAAAAAGAGGCCTACTGATGGTATGTTCAGTGGAGACAACACTTTGCGGAGATGGGTGAGAAGTGCATTCCCAGAGGCAGTGGAGGGAGTGGTGGACAGAGAGTTGCTGGTTGATCAACGAATTGTAGGCGAGTCCAGTACTGCGCCTGAAACCAATGGTGAAGAATTGGAGTCCTCTGAGCATGGCAGTTGTCTTGTTAGTTTTATTGGATTAGGGATACAATGCACAAGGGAATATCCGGGAGATAGACCAACAATGAGAGAGGTGGAGGGCATGCTGGAAAAGATGGTGTATGGCAGGGCATATGGCAACTTAGAAGTGCAGTCGTCTGTCCAAAATCTGTTGAGCGCAAACAATAGAGCAGGCCATTCAATTAGCAGCACAGATGAAAGTGAGAGCAATTAAGTGCATACTTGTAACATTTAGTGAATATCTTTCACCTGCAATAGGTTTTTTCCTAAAACTGAAGTAAAATAATTGCAAAACTAAACTTGTATTTAAAAATAGATATTTTATTTCAGGAGGGTTCAAGTGCTCAACATACTTTACTACTAGCACTGGTACTGTTCTTAAACAGCAGCAGCTTTTTTTTCACTTTGTATGATTAAATAAAAGGGATTGTTATTTCACTATTTGCTCTTGTGAAACCTATTCAACGTTGATCAAAATCATGGAAAACCTTGGACCTAGATGGGATACACCCATAATCTTCGATGTGTCTGGTAGCTATTTATTTTTCTGGTTCTGGTAAAGATAACCACTTTAATATGGTTGGAAAATAAAATAATAGCTGACAATAATATATTAATATTGTTAGTTAAAAATACGAGTCAGCCAGAGAATAAATCTGATTGTCGTTCACAAACCCATGTTTTTGTATGTTCCTGAAATGTTTCCAAAGCCTCTTCAACAAATCCATTTGTGTGTGCCTCCTATAATCATGGCAGCTGTGAGACCCAATTTTGTAGTGTAATCCAATAGATATTCCATTCATCAACTACTTGGATAGACATCCCTGCAAAATGTGTAAGCATAGGCAAGGCACGTGGATTGGTTGAAGGGATTTCCTCTACTGGAATGCCACAATTGCAGGATATGTAAGATGTAGAAGTCTAGATAAGGCATGTTAGGACATTAGAAAATAAATAAATTGTATTTGTTGAAAAGGATTCAAATTTTTGAAGCAAATGTAATTCAAAGTTGTGTAGTATTTTGGAATCTTTTTCAGCATCTTTTTGATTTATTAAACATTAGACTTTTAATTGTTAAAATCTTTTTTTTTTTTTTTTCAATGGAACATGTTAAATATAGAATATGATTTTTCAACTATATTTTTATTTTCTTCTAAACAAGAAATACGAATTTTAGAAATAAATATTTTTTTGTTTTAAATTATATGAAAAGAAAATTTACCTAGAAAAATTAAAATTTAAAAAAATATATATTTAACTATTAAATCAATTTTTAGTATATTGAATAAATTAAATTCAGTTATCAATAATTGATAAATGTATATCTTTGAGTTGGAACATATTTTGATGTAATTATGAATAGTTAGAAAGTATTTAAGATTTTATTTAGTCTATCAAGACATTTAATCTATATTAAATCAAGTACTATTGATTAGATAAATGATATCATTAGTATATGTAGTAAGTCTCAATTCATAAACTTGCATTAATTATTTTATACCACTCCTTCAATTTAGAAATCAATGAAACATAAATAACAAGGAAATCACAAATGATGGGTATATCTATAGAGCTGTTATTTTAAAGTTTTAGTATTTGGAATTGGTTCTCACAATATTCATACACTTGATTTTGCATGTGGTTTCCACAAGGATTTCTTTTCTATAATACTTATGCTACTTGATATCTTTTCTTTAAGTTTTACCTGTCATCATGGACATGCAACTCAAAAAATGATATGGTCGACTACATCAAAACCTTGTTGAAACCATGGCAAGTGCCTTACCTCAAGATTGTGCAAATAGTGTCCTAAAATTCTACCAAGGATGTTGCATTGAGAAAATAGGCAAGGTTGCAAGAAAATATTATGTCCAACTAAAGTGGAAATGTTTTTTAAATGAGGTGAACCAAGAGTACTCTCCTACAATTGTTGCTTCAATCCATCCCCAAGTGTAATTAGAACACGTTACATTTATACTTTAAAATGGTTGAATGGATAGTTCACTATTTAACCTTTTTTATTTGTATTTGCACTTTTTTCCATGATTTTTGTCTCATATTTTTAATCCTCTAGTAATTTTAGTAATAAATTGTAATTTTTTAGTGTAAATTTATAAATGTGTTTTAAAATTTATACTTAATGAGGCTTTTCTTATACAAAATGTTCCATGAGTCATAGATTTTGGTTCAAGAGAAAAATAATCTCAAATGTACAGATAATTTGTAACACTCTTGTGTCTTTATGTCACACAAGTATGGATTTACATTCCATGTCATGAGCTTTGAAGATGGAATTCTTAACAATGATTGTTGAAACTATGTGAATGATTTTGGTTACATACATAATGAATATCTTTATAATCAAATATCTATGCTATGCAGATATTTATGTAAATAATCCCTCCAAATGGGATGATACTTAGATGACCAAAATTTAGGAAACTTCTTTAAAATAAGGTATTCCATAAGAACTACATGTATGACATCAAATATAAGTCAAATACTTAACCACTCATATGGCTTTCCACAAAAATTGAGCATTCATTCAAACATGTAGGTCTTTACTCTACAACATATTCACCATGTGTGTTTATGTTTCTTTATGGAATCATGTGCATACAAAGCTTGATAACTAATCCTCAAAACAACATAAGAAAGAGAAAAATAATTGTTTGATTTGATAATGTAGTGCTTACCCTATGCGAAAATTAAAATAATCACAAGAAACTCTCCAACGATTGGCATGGTTGTAAGGATCTTTGTAAGTATTCCTTGGGTGTTGAGTATATATGTATATAATATAAGCACAACAATCCCTACTGACTAGATGGTATACTCACTCAAGACCAATAAAATGTCTAAACCAATGTTCCCTTTATCTTTTTAGTGCACAATTGTAGAGTAGGTTATGCAAAGAAGCACAACGATATTATAAGATTTTCCATTTGAAATCTACAAAATGTAGAAATCTAAACTCGTCCAATATAGAAGCACATTTTTTTCTATAGGTTGACATCTCTTTCATATCACTTTTTTTCATTCTTCTAAAATGCAGATTTGCCAATTATATGTATGGCTCATGTCATATTAAAGTCATTTACACACAATCAAAATAATCCCACCAGACACAGTGTTCTCTTTGTATTTTTGAAAACACATATTCGCCAAAGAGAGTCACAGTCCAACCATAGCCCTTAACTTCTTGAACTGTATCAATCAATTTAGGAGTATAGAACCTAAGTATCTTCATCCTCTAATCATCTTCTTGAAAAAGAAGAGCATTAGGAAGTGGAATATTGAGAGCTTTAGCCATAGTGTCCATACAAGACTTCATATGCCTTAGGTGTTGATTGCCTTCTTCCACTCTCCTTTTGGTTTTGCAACCAATAGTTAGCATCACATTGTATAATTAAGTTGTTAATAGTTTGGAAATCGCTACCCTCAATTGCAATCAGAAATGTGAATCAGTGGTTACTTGCTACATCACATATATTATGCCTTTTCAATGGCTGGTTAGGATCCTATATAAAATTTCTCACCATCTATGTCATGGGAACAAACTCTTCTTTGTCTTCTTTAATACCAACCTTAATGAAGTATTTCAACCAATCAAAACCAAACCATTTAAAATCAAATGGTGCATTTGATGCTTTTTCTTCATCTTTGTAACAATCATTCACCAACAACAGTCTAGGGTTTACATCTTTGAACTTGGGGTGTGATGCTGGCCAAAAAACCAATTGGAAGGAGGGTTGGCTAGATGCTTACCCTTGTTCTCTTCCATTTATTGGGTATGACAATCTATATATTTTGAAGGGGCGGTAATATAGGTAGTAGAATATATAACATTAATTATGCAGCACTAAAGTTGGTATATAATTTTTTTAAAAAAAACTTTAATTAGGCTGAATCTTGGGCAACAATATGGACCTGTCATGTTTTTCCTATTGGCGTACCCCTTGCACCTCCTTCTGGTGCAACTGCTAGTTAGTTAAGAATGAGTCTAATAGAGACGAAATCTGATTGTCGTTCAATATATCATTTTGACAGATATTTTTCTTTTTTTTGAATGAAAAAGGAGGTCATTCTCTCTAATATGGACAATCTTTTTTCCATTTCAATTTTTAAAATAATCAACTATGCAAATTTTTATTCTAGAAAGATTACATAATATTTTATAATAAAAATTATTTATTTTCTAAATGTATAAAAATTATATTTATATAAACTTTTAGATCATTTTAATAATCAGTTATCTTTCTAGATGATGATTGTGCCACCCTTTATTTCAATTTTCTTTACATAATGTAAAAGAATTCAACATTTTTTTCTTTAATTTTTATTAAAAACATAAACGAATGACTATTTGATCAAGAGTTATGTATAACATTATAGACATTTTAAGTACATTTGTCTAAAAATTATTAAAAGATATCAATTTAAAGTTATTTTATTCACTTCAAAATATTTTACTTTGAAATTATTCTATTTAGTTCATACATATACACGAACATACATTTTATTGCATATATTTTTTATTTTTATTTATTATTAAATAGTAACATTTCTACAAGTGAATTGGTATCAAATTTAAGGCAAAACATAAGAACTTTTGTTAGCACATTCATGATCGTACACTTTACCCCTTGTTGTCATTGTAAAATGCAAGAATAATTATGTTGACCAATCATCTCAAGAAATGACTTGAGAAAAAAAGAATAAATAAATATATATTTAAGAAATACACAAAGCTAAAGCACTCTTTTTGAAAATTTATTTTGTTCAATACTTCAAATATCTAGGTGAAACAAGCTGCCTAAATATAAGGTTTTATATTTTATCGATTGATAAAGAAGCTATATCTAAACTATAATTACATAAAATACATGTTTTATGGAAAATAAAGAAACCTTAAAATTTCACTTGTTTAGGTTTGCATTTTTAAGACTGAAATTACATGAAATGACCGCAAATCATCAATCTACTCATTAGTATTGTGCAATTTTCTATACTTTAATAAATTAAGGCACTTAGTTTGGTGATGTTTTCATTTTTCTCATGTGCATATATATTACTTTTATTCATATTTTTTTATCATTTTGGAGGAAACTAAAATGACCACTATTTTGCTCAATTTATCCTCATTATTCATCAATTTCACATTGCTAAAGTTAGTTAAATAATATATTATTATTTAATTAATATTTGTATCATCTCCTAGCTTAACCACACCCAAAGATAATAATTTTCATCAATTTACCTATTCTAACCTTTCTATCTATTAAATTAAATAAATGCCACAATCTATTTAATTTAATTAAAAACCCTCATCTCCTCCAAATATGAATAAAATGTAAATCCTCCAACTCTCTTACTTGTATCCTCATCTTAATCCTCACCTAATCCCATTTTAATCACTTACATATTCCTTATCTAAGATAAAGAAATGGGTCTACTCTCCATAAATTACCATCCACCTTGTCCCTTCAACCTTAAATGTATTTCTCTTTTGGGAAGGGACCTTCATATGTGTTTCCCTTCCCAAATAATCTAAGGAATTAAAAATATTTTTTTTCTTCTCACTCCCATATCTTTGGAGTGTGAGGACAAGAAATACCTTTATGGAAAGATCTTGTCCATAGTCCAAGGGTACCATCTCCCTCTTTCAAGCCCTCTCAGGATGCCACTTAGCACCATCTCATGGTTTGAAAGTATTAAACTCCTCTTTCCATTGATCTTCATCTTTCCATCCTAGTCCTTCATTATATCTCTCTTCATTCACATTAGTGAACAATTTTCCATTTTTCCATCCCTTTAGACTTTAATTTTGGTCTCTAAGTCGATGTACTTTTTCCTTCTCCACAATACTATAAATTTAATGATGTAAAATAATCTTTCTTGAAAGATTATGTAAATGAGGCGCTCGCCTTGGCTTCTAATAGCATGTTTTTCTAGGAAATTTTTTGGTCCATTGATCTTTCTAAGATCTAACAAGCTAAATTTGTGAAAATTTCTTCTTTGGTAGAAACTTGTACTCTACCAACACTTTTTGGTTCTTAGAACATTTCAAAGTTACTATCATCACCAATAATTTCAACTCCCATATGCTATTAATCTCTCCTAAAACCAACAACATGGATTCAGTCCTCTTTAATTAGCGATGATATTGGTTCCATTATGACTTTTAACACTCTTATTTCTTAACAAGATTAGATTTCCACAATCCATTATGATGCACCATTATTTTAAATATATTTCCTTAAGTAATGGTTCCCTCCTTTGTCACAATTACTTTTTAGAACTTTTGGGTAAATATTGGTGTCATTCATCAATGCTTGATTTCTTCAAAATATTTAATCCAAGTGGTTTCCAATGCATTTCTGATAGCACATTTATGCTTGATGGTGACAGGTTCTTCCATTTAACCTTGCCTATACTATAATAGTAGTATGTCAATGCCACAATCCCTAAATATTCCAAGAGAGTGTTTCTCCTTAACCTTCACAAGGGGAAATTACCCACTTAACTCCGACAAAGAGGTATACCCCTTGACCTTGCAAGTGATTGCCACCTTTGGACGCCTACTTTTATGCCCTAAAAATTAAAAAAGCTCTTAGTAGTTGCATTAATTGGTAATGTTATATGTTTGACTCTAAATCTAGTAGACATGGGAACTTTATTTTCTAGATTCATCACTTGAAAGAATCTTCCTTGAGATGTCACCAAAAATGTAGTGAATTCTTCACTATTTCTAAATTTTAACAAAATTCATGAATATTTTATCAAAAATTTATGAAGCATAGTGTGTTGTTTTATAATTGTTTGTTATGAGTTCCTTCAATTTAATGTAAAATTTTCCCAAATGAGGAGTACAAAATAAATCATCTAATTAAAGAGAATGTATCTTTGAATCAGCACGTTAGTTCATTGAATAGTTAAGATTGTCTTAATAAGTATGAAGTTTTCCATACCTATAAAGATTGTTTTTTGGCTCTTGATGAATAAAGATGCTACTATAGAATTTATTTATAATGTCTTCTCTAGGGGAGTGACCTTTGGTGTAACATTATGATTGTTATATTTACTTTCTTGTGATCCTCTAATGTATGAAATGTTTATGGTATGTATCTAAACATAATGATATTCATATAAGGAATTACATGCATATATAGCTTTATATGATTAAGTAAACTATTATATGCCATAAACATATCTTTATAAATAATTATTAGCTATTCAATTTGTAACTCTTATCCTCATTTTACATCTCTTTTTCCTAGTACCATGATTAGATTAGTCACTATCTATAATTTTAGATCAGTTTTTTAAAAATTATTATTAGCAGTGAAGTAGAAAATAAAGTTGTCTTTCTCTAAATATTCTCATGCAATTTTGTGAAATATATAGACATTTAAGTTTCTATATTGTTGGGACTTCCCAAAGACAACAAATCCATAGGTACATGTGTATTTTTGTTAGATCTAGCAAGTGTTGTTGCAAACTTTAGTTTACATTGTTAGAAGAATCATTTTCACCACTTGTCCATGAGTTAGGATCTCTTTATTCTATTCCTCATTGTGAGAATTCTCTACTAAGTGTCATGACAAATCTTTAACCGCCAAAACTTTGTCAAGGACATCTAGTTTAATGGAAAAGCTCATATTGTAGGCACCTAAATGGTGTTGACTTCAAATTCTCTAATATAAACAAATAAATAAATAAAATCTTATAACTAGTTTTTACTTGTCAACTTAAAAGCACAAAAGATGTTAATTTTTGTGTCAAAGTGTTGTATATAAAGACAAATCTTTATTTACTTTTAGATCATGAGACGAGCTATGCAACACATAATAATATCATCACGGGAGTGCAGCAACATCATAATATCTACATATTGTATGATTACTTGGCATGTTGTTAATCATTATTTGAATCTTTTATAACTGTAATTATTTTTTCCATATGACAAATAAATATTGAGGTGAGAAATTGAAATAATAAGATATCTATATAAATAATTTTTATATCAGTTTTGTTATAAAAATACAAATGAATAATTAAAATATATTTATAATAAAAAAATTGAACAAACATCCACCAAATCTAAATCAATTAAATCCTTAGACTCTTTTAATTTTTAAATGTTCAAACTTGTCACAAAATTAATTATAACTGATAATTAAATAAATTAATCTGCTTTATTTCTTGCATTTATTAAAAACTTATTTTCTTAATCTTGACTCTATCAGCTCTTTAAAAATGAATTAAAAAAATCCAGTCCATCCGGGCCGTCTGAGAATGTACCTCTGCCAATAAGTCAGCATGCTTGCTAAACTAATATCTCGACGTCAAGATTTAAATTACTTCACTCCACTCTGCTAAGTTTGGGCTGGTCTAAACCAGTGCTTTTAATATGTTAAGAGTAAGATGAGGAGGCAGTAAATCAAAAGCAATACTTTTATGCTCGAGTCAGTAGGATTTGCAAGACGGGACAAGCAAAAGCAATAGCAGGTAGATCAATTCTGCTTTTCAAATGAATAGTTTGGAAGAGTCCATGAATTGCAGAGGTCATTTCATTATTTTCTTTATCATCACTTCTTTTATCTTTGTTACATCTTGGTCCGATGAGTTGAAAAACCAGAATCAGATTGATGTAGAAGCTTTGCTTGAATTAAAAAGGTCTGTAAAAATGGATCCAGCTCATTCTTTGTCAAACTGGGTAAATGGAAACAATATTTGCAACTGGACTGGAATTACTTGCAATCACAATCAAAGGGTTGTGAGCGTGGCTCTCAAATTCAGGGGAATGGCTGGAATCATACCACCTCACATAGGCAACTTGTCCTTCCTTACTGTGCTCGACCTCTCTCATAATTATTTCTCTGCCCACATTCCCCAAGAGCTTGGTAAATTACAAAAGCTGCAGTTCATTAAGCTTTATGAAAACAGCTTGCAAGGTCCTATTCCAGTTAGTCTGTCTGCGTGCACAAATCTTTTAGAACTCCGATTAAACAATAATTTGTTGAGTGGAGGTATTCCAACAGAATTGAGTTCCTTGCACAACTTGAAGAAACTCAACATCTCCTTCAATGAATTGAGTGGTGTCATCCCTCAAGGCTTGGCAAATTGTACTGCGCTTGAAATACTTGATCTTGGGCATAATCTTTTAGCAGGCACTATCCCCAGTTCTTTGAGTAACTGCACAAAATTGCGTGTCTTAACCCTGTCCTGGAATGCACTTGAAGGACCAATTCCATCTGAGATATTCACAGCAATGACCAGATTACAATATCTGGTTCTGGAGTCCAACGAACTCAACGGTAGCATATCCATGGAGATTGGTAAATTACAGAGATTGAGGAAGATTGACTGCTATAACAATAGTTTTACAGGTAGCATTCCCATGGCCCTGGCGAACTGTTCGTCTCTGGAGACGCTAGATTTGTCTTCCAATTCCTTGTATGGCACCGTTCCGGCAGAATTGGGTTCACTTACCCGACTAAAGGAACTTTGGTTCAGTAATAATAGCCTTGGAGGATCAATTTATTTTCTCATGAACTATACTGAATTGGAGCTGTTGGCGCTAGGGGGCAACAAGTTTGAGGGTACAATTCCAGAGGTTATATGCTATAAGCTACCCAAATTGCAAGTGATGGAGTTGTTGTACAATCAGTTAAGCGGCAACATCCCAAAATCTCTAGGCAACTGTACAGATTTGCAGTTTATTTCAGTAACTGAGAACAGCTTGGAGGGAAATATTTTGCCGTTTCTGTTAAACTGTACGAAATTGCAGGTGCTTGACATAGCAGTAAATAGGTTCGTGGGCTCCATTCCTGCAGATATCGGCCTGAAGCTCCCCAAATTACGAGTCTTTAATGCGGGAGGTAATCAATTTCGTGGGGGCATCCCAAAGTCTCTGGGAAATTGTTCTCAGCTATCAACTCTTAGTTTCTCATCCAATCAACTAAGTGGTATGGTGCCTCGAGAATTTGGAATGCTAACTGCTCTAAAGAGTCTTAACCTTGGGCATAATAGCCTGTCAAATGGACGCTGTGCTACAATGTGTGTATTAGATGTACTTTCCAACTGCTCCATTCTGGAAGATCTGGATCTATCGGAAAATGATTTCAGTGGCAATTTGTCAAGGGGAATAGGAAACATCTTTCCCAGGCTATTACACTTGTACTTGGGTGGCAACAATATCATTGGTAATATACCAGAAGAGATTGGCAACCTTACTGAGTTGATCCTTTTCTCTCTCAGTTCTACGAATGTAATTGGGCATGTTCCAAGTGAATTGAGCCGTTTGAAGAATCTACAATGGTTGGATTTGAGCTCCAACAACTTGCAAGGCAACATTCCCTTAGAGTTCAACATGCTGGTAAAACTAGGATATCTATATCTTCAGCTAAATCGTATTTCTGGAGAAATTCCTTCAAATATAGGAACTTTGCAACAGCTGAGGAAACTTGATTTAAGTCACAACGAGCTCACAGGAAGGATACCGAATGCCATTGGGCAATGTTTTCGCCTTGAGGTAATTGACCTCTCATACAACAGCCTCACAGGAAGTATCCCTATGGAGATCTCGAGTCTCCATTCATTGGCTATTTATCTCAATTTTTCATACAATTCATTGACAGGAAGGTTGCCTTCACTGGGAGGAATGCAACAGATTGAAGCCATAGATATCTCAGCTAATAAGCTCTCAGGACCCATCCCTGGCGATATTGGTAGTTGCTCGGGATTGCTATTCCTGAACTTTTCCAGAAACAAATTGGAGGGAATGGTGCCAATATCAATAGGGCAGCTTAAGAGCATTGAAACCATTGACATGTCTTTCAATGAGTTGTCTGGTCCAGTGCCACTCTCTATTGCAAATCTCACCATGCTTCGGCATTTAAATTTCTCATACAACAACTTGAATGGATCAGTTCCAAACCAAGGAGCTTTCAGAAACCTAAGTGCAACATCATTTTTGGCAAATCCGAGATTATGTGCAGCGTCAGGCTGGTTGAATTTACCAAATTGCACAAGCTCTGACAAAAAGCATGCTGCGTTCAAAAAGAATATTGTCTTGGTTACTTCAATTGGCACTTTCTTCACATTGTGTTGCATTTTGGGGGCATTTTACATTTTCTACACAAGATTTAAAAGGGCACCAATCACACCAATAATAAATAATTTGTTGGGGGAAGGTTTCATGCAAATTTCTAGCCAGGAACTTCACACAGCAACCCAAGGATTTAGTGCTGCTAATCTACTAGGGAATGGTAACTCCGGGTCAGTTTACAAAGGGATCTTGTCTGATAACAAGTTGGTGGCTATCAAGTTATTCGATCAGGACCCTCACAATTCATACAAGCATTTCGTCAGGGAATGCATAGTACTAAGAAATATCAGGCACCGCAATCTTGTGAAAGTCTTGTCCTCTTTTTCTGATGGAGATCTCAGAGCTCTGGTAATGGAATTCATGTCACAGGGGAGCCTAGAACAACACCTCCACATGGATGAAACGGAGTGTAACTTGAATTTGAAAATGAGAATGAACATGGCACTTGATGTTGCACACGGGATGGCATATTTACACCACGATTGTTCTCCGCCTGTTGTTCACTGTGACTTGAAGCCCTCAAATGTGTTAATGGATGAAAGCATGACAGCCCATGTTGCTGATTTTGGAATTTCTCGTCTAATGGCATCCCCTGTTTCTGCAAGTAGCAGCACATCCAAACTGAAGGGAACAGTAGGCTACCTTGCCCCAGGTAAAGACCAAGCTCCAACATTTTTTAACAATTTTATGTGTTTTTCCTAGCTTTTTTGTGCTCAATATACTGCTTTCTCTTCTCAATGATGAAATCACTTTTTAATGTTGCTAAGAATATGGAATGGGAGGACAAGTGAGTAGCAAAGGAGATGTTTACAGCTTTGGGATGCTCATCCTTGAAATGGTAACTAAAAAGAGGCCTACTGATGATATGTTCTGTGGAGACAACACTTTGCCCAGATGGGTGAGAAGAAAATTCCCTGAGGCAGTGGAGGGAGTGGTGGACAGAGAGCTGCTGGTTGATAAACAAACTGTAGGCGAGTCCAGTAGTAGTTGTCTTGTTAGTTTTATTGGATTAGGGCTACAATGCACAAGGGAAAATCCAGGAGATAGACCAACAATGAGAGAGGTGGAGGGTATGCTGGAAAAGATGGTGTATGGCAGGGCATATGGCAACTTAGAAGTGCACTCATCTATCCAAAATCTGTTGAACGCATGAAATAAAGCAGGTCATTCGAATAGAAACCCAGATGAAAGCAAGAGCAGTTAACTGCATACTTGTATTTAGTAAATTTCTTTCACCAGCAATAGTTTTTCCCTAAAACTGTAGTTAAATAAATTTCATTTTCTGTAATTGTAAAACTAAACCTGTCTTTAAAAATAGATATTTTATCTCTGGATGGTTCAAGTGCTCAACACAGTTTACTACTAGCACTGGTACTGTTCTTAAACAGCAGCAACCTTTTTTAAACTTTGTATGCTTGAACTACAGTGATTGAATAAAACGGATTATTATTTCACTATTTGCTCTTGTGGAACCTATTCAATCTTGATCTAAATGGGAAACCTTGGACCTAGATGGGGTGCAACCATAATCTTCAATGGGGTGTGATTATAAGAAATCTGGCAGCTTTTAATTTTTGTGATTTTTATTTTTGTGTTGCAGAAGCAGCTGTTTATTTGACTGCTAAAGATAACCACTTCAATATAGTTAGAAAATAAAATAATAGCTGACAATAATATACTAGCACTTGCACCAAAACAGGTGCAAGGGTTAGCCGATTGGAAATATATAAGTTTATATCTGAAAAAGAACTAGATAGGCAATACATAAGTTAAAATATGGAAGAGAACAATTTGACACATGCATATAAGATTAGTTTAATGGGCCAAGTAGCATTATCAGAATGAATAACAAATGACCAGTTTCTTTCATGAAAAGGATGGAAGACTGCAATTGTATGAAGGAAGCACAATCTATACTACATCTCTTGGCCTTGTGACTCACAGATGACCACAATGTTCCAATGCAATTCCACTTCTTTCACACAGTCAGGCAATGTTGTAATATAGAATTTAACATTTTCCCATACTTAACTTCTTCTATTAGGGTAGCTGAATGGTTCACACAGAATGATTCTTCAGTTTATTGGTGCTCACAAAGACTAAATCTTTGAAGGGCATTCTGCCAAACAATTCAGAGGCGTTATCTATGATTGCACATTTTGAATGCATGTGAAACATAGCATGTCCAACTATAACATCTGACAAAAACCTCCCTAAATCCTATGACCATTGCATTCCATGTGACGACATCTCTTCGTGGTTGTTATGCTTCCACACTTTGTAGAGGCTTTGTGTCAAACAGTTCGCGTGCCTAGTTCATGCTCTCACATTTTGCAGCGGCTTTCTATCAAGCAGTTCACATGCCTTGTTCATGCTTCCACCTTTTGCAGAGGCTTTCTGTCACACAGGTCACATTTCTACCAGAGCATTTCCAACCATAATGCTTGGCATAAATCGGTCTTCATTATGCTTTGATGGATGCCGGCAAAGGTTGTTGAATCTGCCTTTACGCCTGCCTGTTGCATTTGCTCGAGAGTCTCTAACTTACCCAGAAACAGTGACTTAGGACTCCTTGGCATCCATTGTATATTATACCATTTGTAGTGAAACAACACTTAAAAGGAATTAAAAGGAAAACAGTAGTGTCAAAGTTAAGCTTCAGTAAGCTTAAGAACCCCATTTTCACAAGAGCATAGCTTCAGTAAGCTTAAGAACCCCATTTTCACAAGAGCATAACTGGCTTACTCAATTGCTTCAGCTTGTCTCGATAAACACACATGTTTCTCAGACACCTACAGAATTGAATGCACTCTTATCTCAAATGCGAAAAAGTAAAACTAGTGCAAATTCTATCCTATGGTAAGTGAAATTGGACTTGCACAAGTAGTTCCATGCCCTGACCACCTCTATAAGCAATTAAAAAAATAGGATGATGTCTAGGTCATCTTCAAGGACAAGTGATCTTGTTCGAAAATAAATGAGTTCCATTCCATTCAACAATCAGAAAGAAGAAGCTGAAAATACACGCTATCTGAAATTAGATTCAATTGGGTAGTCACCAGATATATGAAAAAACTAGATTCAACAGGGTAATCACTGGATATATGAAATTAGAACCCAATAGGGTATTCACTGAATATATGATATTAGATTCAATAGGATATTCACTAGATGTACAAAATTAGAACCCAATAGGGTGTTCTCTGGATATCTGGTAATAGATTCAATCGGGTATTCACTGGATATGTGAAATTAGGACTCAACAGGGTCTATACCATATACGGGATGCTGGGTGTTGATTGCGGAGAAGAGGGATAAAACAGAGTTGACACCTGAAGGGGGGAGCCGCTCCACCTTCATGATCAAGTTTCCCAAGTCTCCTGCAAGAAACAGTGATGGGGTTTCCAGCCCTCCAGTCTTGACTCTCATGTGCAAGAATGGTTGCAGAGCCTGGCTCATCCATGTCTAGTATCTCCCACCCCATGACAATTCGGGCTCAGGAAATTGCCAGGGGGGAGGCAAGAGATCATGAAATTGTATGAAGGCATGCCTGAGTCTGCCTATGGCTGGGGTTGTTGTGGGTGGGTGGATATAGTTGGGGGGGCCGCCCTTTCAACGTTAATTGTAAGAAATTCTGATTTGTAACTGACTTGCAATTGTAGAATCCTAAACTAAAAAGGTATGTCTAAGGCCATTCTGCTTGCCACACTCAAATTGAAATATTACAATGAGTTTGGGTGCTGGGATAATTGGGACATTAGACTATGTGGATCACACATTTTGCATCTGCATGTCACAACAGTTTTAGTGGGAATTCTATGTTTTTTCATGAAGTAGCAATCAGAAATAATTCTCTTTATGGGATTCCGATATGAGTCTATAACTTTATCAAACACAGGTTAGATATTTTCTACTTACAGTTTTGTATATACATCAGTCGTAACAGTAATTATTTGTAATAGCATGTTGACTTATGAATGCTTCTCTCTCTCTATATATATATCGAAATATCACAGCACCTGAAAAGAATATAACACAGTTGTCAAACTTATAAAGTGAAGGAAAATTAGCTTGATCATTAGTTTCTATTTTATCTTTCTCTTTATGTCTGCAATTTCCTGAAGTATGTCTGATCATCCGAATAAAATGTTGATAGATATGTAACACATTTAGTGCACTCATGCCCTATCCCATAACCATATCTGGCAGATAGCATGCCCATCCAAAGTTGGCCTTAGAATTTGGTTATGACTTATCCAGAGATAGTGATCTCAACAAAAAATTCAAATGAGACATGCAGATCAGGAAGCTAAGGGCATACACATTAATGTCTAAGTTCAATGATTAAAACCCCAGTCAAATATCAGTTCACACAGTGATGAGTCTGCAGTTCAGAATTGTGATTCTAGACTCTAGTCTTATAACTGTATTATCGTAGAAATGCATGAGCATTTTTGTGGTCCCCTTGGAAAGAATAAAATAATTTGAATAAACAATTTCTTGAATCATCAACGTTAGAAGTTTTAAAGGGTTTGCATTCTGCTAAATTTTTATAATTATAACATGCACCCACAGTCTATTTACCAATCAAAGAATAAATCACCATTTTGTTTATAATCTATGCCCTAAGGATTTATATACACTTATAGCCAAATTTGCATTGGACAATTACCCAGCCGGTCTGGCATGACGCAATGTAGCCACTTTAAATTTAAGCATCTTAGTTAGGCTTCAACCTAAATCAGAGGAATCGGAGTGCTCTTAATGAACAAATCTGGAGGAGGCGGCTGAACCTTCAATGGCAGAGGGGCACGCTTCTGCAACCGATTCCTCTTTTCAACAACTTCCATGGGCATTAATAACCTGGGTTGCATTCCTACTCTTGATTTAAGCTCTCTTTCTTCTCTCCTTCATGTAGTATACGCCTGCCAATCACATTTGATTGAAAGTTTCAAATCCTTTTTGTTCATATCCTGCAATTAAGGCATCTTTGAAAAAGACCACATATCTTTGAAGCATCTCACACGGTTCATGTGCCCTGTTTATGCGTCCAAAAGAGCTTAATACCGAATTACCATGCATGATCAATACAACAACCAAGACTATATGTTCCCCTTTTCTGTTTGATGTTAATCAAATAATAACAACAATTGACACAACGCAAAGTGGAGATGGTAAGGAAATGGTGTATTCAAATTTAATAGATTCTAAATCTTCAATTTAGAAATGAATTTAATAATGAACTCAATTTATTTGTACGTGTTAATGATATTTATATGGAGAATCACTCTCAACACTTTTTAGGAAATTCATTGAAGTGATAAAATTGGTTTCAATTAGAAGAGGGTTTAATATAAGATCAAGTATAAGAGATTTTTAAAATTTATTTGTATTATTTTATTATCTAAATATTACTTCCTTGATTTTGACATTTGCAATGGATTTGATTTCGTCTCATGATGATAGCATTATGATGTTTTGAGTTTTGTTTTTTGTACTATAGTTGTTCATCATCTTCATGTGTTTATGTTGTCTCCAACTTCTCATGTAGCATTTCATTAACTTAACATGTAGCATTTGATCCAACTTTAGTATTGTAATAAAACAAATGTTGAAGAACATATATACATATGGTTATGAATAACATGGTCAAATTAAGCATTTTTTTGTCTAACATATATGTGTATGGTTAAGAATCACATGGCCAAACTAAGCAATTTTTCTCATTCTTAGTTATAACCCTTGATGATATGATTAATATCTCTTAAAACTAGTTAATACATGTTTGTGCTTACTTTGCAACTAGAGAGGTTTAATGAGGGGGCTTTTCTCATCTTGAGTGAAGGATGAGGGGGCTTGGCTCATCTTACTTAATTTTTAAGTTCATGAATTATTATTTTTATTGTGATCTACTATGATGCTTAAGCTGTGATGGTGTTGTTCTTACCATCAAGGCTCAAACCCTATTGGGGCGTGGTTGTTGAATGTTTATATAAAGGTCGATGGGGAATGGTGTAGAGAAATGGGATATGAAGAATGAAAATAGTGGTAAGAAGTTAATAAAAAAGAATCAATTTTATATAAGAAATAGTGAAAGTTACAATATAAACAAACATATTTGAAAAAACATGATACAATTTTAGGACTATGAGCATCCATGCCCCATGCAACCCATCTCATGTACCAGTCTACTGAATTTTTGTCTTCAAAACTTTTAATCTAATTTTATTTATCCTAGACATCCAATAAATAAATAAAAACTTTTAATTAATTAATTTATAATATGTTGAAAATTGAAGTGTTTTGTTTTGGTGTTCTAAAAATTAATAATAGTTGTTACTAGCATGTAAATGAATAAATTGTATTCTAAATAATAAATAATAACAACTAATTTTTTATTTTTTTTAAAGGATAGATAAAACATTTATGAATATTTTTAATAAAGAAAGATAATAGATAATATTAATATTAGAATGCATAAAAGAATTTATAATATTAATATTAAAAGGAGATGAAAAATATTGAAAGAAATAATTTATTTTTGTTTTGAAATTGAATTTGAGATGAATAACATAAGTAATTAAGTTTTATTAATTTTATATAATTGATTATAAATATATTTTTATCAAATTTATATAAAATTTTATTATTACACATTTTAACATAAAATATTAATTTAATAAATAGTAGTTGTTTTGCTACCTGCGATTGAGGTTGAAGTCCCTGTGTAACCTGAGGATGAGGTTGCAGTCCCTGTTATAGTTGTTGACAAAGTAGTCCATCCTTATGATCAGTTTATTCAGGAGGGTAGAGTTCATAGATCAATGGAAGGTAATGCAGGCTAGACGGTCTAGGTGGAGAATAGAGGTGATGATAGAGACTCGGATGGGGAGATTCAGAGGCGATAATACTACTCGATACTTATATCTTTTGCTTTATAATCCTGATCTTTTGCTTCGGATCCTCCATGGCAGTTGATAGTAGTTTCATCTTATTTTTTTTATTAGATATAACGTGATAGTGATATCCTTTTTGGACTAGATTTTGTTCATCTCTAAGATCTCTATAATCTGATGTAAAGCGATTCATCTCGACTCTATATTTTGGTTATCTTATATCTAATACAAAAATATATATTAGTTTATAATTAAAAAAAACCAGCATCCACCAAATCTAAATCAAGTAAATCTTTACTCTTTTTAATTTTTTAAATGTTTAAATTTATCACAAAATTAATTATAACTCTATATTAATATGCTTTATATATTGTATTTATTAAAAAATTATTTTTTTAATCTTACCTCTATCAGCTCTTAGTCCAAAAAAAAATACAGTCCATTCGGACCATCTGAGAATGTACCTCTGCCAATTGACAATAAGTCACCATGCTTGCTAAACTAACATCTCAATGTCAAGATTTAAATTATTTCATTCCACTCTTCTAAGTTTGGATTGGTCTAAACCAGTAAATCAAAAGCAATACCTATAGCTCCAATCAGTAGGATTTGCAAGATGGACAAGCAAAAGCAATAGAAAGTAGATCAATTATGCTTTTCAAATGAATAGTTTGGAAGAGTCCATGAATTGTAAAGGTCAGTTCATTATTTTCCTTATCTTCACTACTTTTATCTTTGTTACATCTTGGTCCGATGAGTTGAAAATCCAGAATCATATTGATGCAGAAGCTTTGCTTGAATTTAAAAAGTCTATAAAAATGGATCCAACTCATTCTTTGTCCAACTAGGTAAATGCAAACAATATTTGTAACTGGACTGGAATAACTTGCAATCATAATCAAAGGGTTGTAAGTGTGGTTCTCAAGTACAGTGAATTGGTTGGCATGCTACCACCTCACATAGGCAATATGTCTTTCCTTACTCTGCTCAACCTCTCTCATAATTATTTCTCTACCCACATTCCCTAAGAGCTTAGTAAATTAGAAAAGCTACAGTTCATTAAGCTTTATGAGAACAACTAGCAAGGTCCCATTCCAGTTAGTCTGTCTGCATGCACAAATCTTGTAGATCTCCGATTAAATAATAATTTGCTGAGTGGAGGTATTCCAGCAGAGTTGAGTTCCTTGCACAACTTGAAGAAACTCAACGTCTCCTTCAATAAATTGAGTGGTGTCATCCCTCAAGGCTTGGCAAATTGCACTGCGCTTGAAATACTTGATCTTGGGCATAATCTTTTAGCAGGCACTATCCCCAGTTCGTTGAGTAACTGCACAAATTGTGTGTCTTAACCCTGTCCTGGAATGCACTTGAAGGACCAATTCCATCTGAGATATTCACAGCATTGACCAGATTACAATATCAACAGTAGCATATCCACGGAGTCCAACAAATTCAACGGTAGCATATCCTTGGAGATTGGTAAATTACAGAGACTGAGGAAGATTGACTGCTATAACAATAGTCTTACATGTAGCATTCCCATGGCCCTGACAAACTGTTCGTCTCTGGAGATGTTGGATTTTTCTTCCAATTCATTGTATGGCACCATTCCAATAGAATTGGGTTCACTTACCCGACTAAAGTAACTATAGTTCACTAATAATAGCCTTGAAGGATCAATTTATTTTCTCATGAACTACACTGAATTGGAGTTGTTGGCGCTAGGGAAAAACTAGTTTGAAGGTACAATTCCAGAGGTTATAGGGTATAAGCTACCCAAATTTCAACAAATTGAATTGGTGTACAATTAATTAAGCGGCAACATCCCAAAATTTATAGGAAATTGTTTTGCTCTCTAAATATATTTCAATGACCTATAACAAGATGAGTAGAGTAATACCGGGAGAATTGTCTTTGTTGGCACGTCTAAAAGTACTTGGTGTTGGTATTAACAGCTTCGAGGGAAATATATTTTCCATTCTGTTAAACTGTACAGAATTGCAGGTGTTTGTCTTGGCAGAAAATAGGTTCTTAGGCTCCATTCCTATAGATATTGGCCTGAAGCTCCCCAACTTACAAGTCTTTGCTATGAGAGGTAATCAATTTCATGGGGGTATCTGAAAGTCTCTAGGAAATTTTTCTCAGCTCTCAATAGTTGATTTCTCAACCAATCTATTAAGTGGTGTGGTACCTCAAGAATTGGGAATGCTAACTGCTTTGCAATTTTTGAACCTTCGAAATCATAGCCTATCAAATGGACCCAGTGCTATAATGTGTGTATTGGATGCACTTTCTAACTACTCCATTCTTGAAGTGTTGAATATAGCAGTGTTGGTGTAATTAAATATTCCTAATTACACTTTACTTAATCTTACTTAGGTTAATGCATTGCATAGTAGTTTGTGATTGAGACACCTAGGAGTGTGCACCTCTATTAAGCACATGGTGTAGGAGAGATTTCACTTTTGGTGTGAGATCCACCTTTAGTGATCTTATCACATTATCATCCTAATCCATTACACATACTTCATTGCATAATGGAGGATGATCCACATTTGGTGGACATGTGATTACACTTAGAATAGGTGATAGTTTATCAACTCCTTATCATTCTCTCTTATCACTTTTCCTAATAAGGAGGCCTATTATGTAATCATCATCAAGGTGAATTCATTGGATCAATTAAATATCATCATTGCATTCATATCGTCTCTCTTGTGCTTTTCTTTAACCTCTAGATCATTGGTTCAATCTTTGCTATTTGCAAATTCTTACATGGTATTAGAGCCATTGGAGCGTTTTGATTAGCCGATTTGAAGAGATCTTGTTGCAAGCATTGAAGATCCAAACCTCAGATCTGAGAATCGGTGTGTTGTAGAGGCATCATAGAGTAGATCTAACCTCACTATTGTATCCAGGTGTTGGAAACTGCAATTGAAGTAATTGTTGTATTGTCATTGATGTTAAACCTTAACTGGTAAGACTGTTGCTATATAAGAAAGTACTATATCTATTTGATTGTTGAGAAGGATTAGGGAAAGGTTGATAGCAATAGCACCTAAGGAAAGGTTGAGTTATCTTGATACTTCAATGAGTACTTGATTATGTGGCACAATGATAAGATAATATATTGCTTATCTAAGTAAGAAGGAAGACTGAACAAGTAGGCTTAATCGAGTAAAAGTGAAGAAATTTAGTTTAAGTCGAGTGATGTTAGTGTTGACCAAGCCTGTATATGCCGAGTGAATTCAGTGTTGACAGAACATCAGTTAATTGTCGAGGAAGACAGTATTAGCCAAGGAAACAATTTTAGTGGTGACTGAGCTTCCCAGTGAAGACCGAGGAGTTGAACACAGTATTGACTGAGCGTTAGTAATTTACATTTGAGGAAGAATATATATTCTTGGCCGACATAGTTGAATTCTTGGATTATGTAAATCATGTTGACTTTATTTATTGATTGTATGGAAGCATTTAATGCATCGTAAACCATTTTATTATAAATCTATAAAGAGATTTGAGATATTTATAGAAGGATGGATGAAGAATATAAAGTTGGAAAGATTCGATGAATCTGACCTAACCCTAAGATCTACGAAGGAGATTAAGAGGCAAAAGTTGGATCGACCTAACTGAGGAAGTATTAAGGAAACCTAAGTATGAGGTTGAGAAGAGAGAGGATGTTGGAGTTATTGTTGATGTTATTAATTGTATAAGCAGAAAAGGCTGAAGGAGAAGGATTTGTGATTTCTTGAAGGGATTTTTAGCAGATCAATGATGGAGATGGAAATGGATCACAGTCAGTAAGCTAGCATATGTGTACAGAATTGGATCTGATATTTGCAAAGTGAGTTGTATGTTTTCAGATCAAACACTGTTGTTACTTTCTAACTATTATATCAGTTTTAAATCCTTTAATCAAGGTTGACCTAACAGTCATTTGTATAAATCATTTGAACAAGGTTACATTCTAATGGAATGTATGTAAGTCCTATAACAAGGTGCACTCCTAACCAGGTGGTTTAAATCATCTAACCGAGTGGTTTAAATCCTTTAACCGGGTCACACTTGACAGTGTGTTTGTAACCTTTGACAGAGTTGGCTTTTCACAGAGCTCACTTCAGAAGAGTGAAAATATCAGTAACATGTTACAAAATGGTTTTGTGAATGTTTTGGTTTGAACATTTATGTGTTTTGCAAGTTAAATACTATTGGATAGTGGACTGCACTATTATATGTTTATGTTATGCAATCAGTAATGACCGAGTAGCTGGGTAAGTGCACAAAGATGGGGGACCAAAAAGATGCCACTTTTCTTTTTGGCCCCCCATCACACATAGTGCGCATGCACTGAAGGGTGTGCACCCTATGGCTTGGGCAATGCAAAACAAAGCGCGTGCGCCAAATAGGGCGCATGCCAAATAGGGTGTGCGCCAAATAGGGTGCACGCGCTTTGTTAAATCTCAAAATTTTCACCCCCTGTGCGCTATAAAAATCATAAATTTACATAGGGCGTGCGCCCTATACGACGTACGCCCTATGTGAGATATAGATTTATATAGTGAGAGAGAGAGGGGGGGTAAATTTATACAAAGAGAGGGGGGGTAATTTATACAAATATAACATTTAAGTATAAGTTTGATAATTTTAATTTCTTATACTTTAAGTTATATTTATATAAATTATAAAATATAATGCTTTTAGGATGTTTGTGATAGGTTCCAGCTTCATAGGAGTTAACATGCAGATTCTAGATTTGAAAAATTTCAGACTTAGCCAAATTTTAGGATTTAGCAAGCCTTCAGCAGGGTTACCTCCCAAAATCCATCATGGATTTCTAAAGTCAAACTAAAGCTAGCAAAAGGATTCCCAAAGGGTTTTAACTCGTTTTCTCACAAATCGCTCAGTTTCGACCCCATCTCTATGACAGACTTAGCTTAGCTCTCACCCAAATCTCTCTCTCTCTCTCTCTCTCTCTCTCTCTCTCACACACACACACACACACACACACAAGCATCACCCTCTCCTCTCTCTCTCTCATCACCTTCTCTCTCCCCCTTATCTACTCTCTCTCTCTCTCTCTCACACACACACATCACCCTCTCTCTCTCTCTCTCTCTCTCTCTCTCTCTCTCTCTCTCTCTCTCTCTCACATCACCCTCTCTCTCTCCCCCTTATCTACTCTCTCTCTTTCATTACTCTCTCTCTCTCTCTCTCATCACCCTCTCTCTCTCTCTCCACCTTATCTACTCTCTCTTTCATTACCCCCTCTCTCTCTCTCTCTCTTCAGAGTGAGAGAGAAGAGAGAGAGAGGGTAATGAAAGAGAGAGAGTAGATAAGGGGGAGAAGTAGGATGATGTGAGAAGAGAGATAGATAGATAGAGAGATTAATTACCCTCTCTCTCCCCCTTATCTACTCTCTCTCTCTCTCTCTCTCTCTCTCTCTCTCTCTCTCCTCACATCACCCTCTCTCTCTCTCCCCCTTATCTACTCTCTCTCTCTCTCTCACTCTCACTCTCACTCTAGAGAGAGAGAGAGAGAGAGAGAGAGTAATAAAAGAGAGAGTAGATAAGAGGAGAGAGAGAGAGAGAGAGAGAGAGAGAGAGAGATTTGGGTGAGAGCTTAGCTAATTTTGTCGTAGAGATGGGGTCAAAACCAAGTGATTTGTGATAAAAACAAGTTAAAACCCTTTGGGAATCCTTTTGCCAGCTTCAGTTTGACCTTAGAAATCCATGATGGATTGTGGGAGGTAACCCTGCTGAAGCCTTGTTGAATCCTGAAATTTGGCTAAGTCTGGAATTTTTCAAATCTAGAATCTACATGTTAACTCCTATGAAGTTGGAACCTATCCCAAACATCCTGAAAGCATTATATTTTATAATTTATACAAATATAACTTAAAGTATAAGAAATTAAAATTATCAAACTTATACTTAAATGTTATATTTGTATAAATTACCACCCTCTCTCTCTCTCTCTCTCACTATATAAATCTATATCTTACATAGGGCGCACGCCCTATGTAAATTTATGATTTTTTACATAGGGCATGCATGCTTTAGGGCATGCGTGCTTTGTAAAATATTTGAATTTACCAATCCTAAGCCTTGGATTTGCCTTGGAGATCCAACCCAAAGGCTTGGACGATTGAAATAGGCCTGAGGCGTGTTTTTCAGTAGGCATACAAAAAAATGACATCTTTTTTTGTGTGCTCCTCATTAGGTTTACTCGTGGCTCAAGAACGTAAAAATCAGATGACGTGATATTGTAGATCTCTTTGTTAGCTATCTAAGCATATAATTTATTTTGAATTATGATTATGTTAAGTTTTTCAACTCTAATTTCTTTTGTGTGTATGTCTATTTTTTGTAAAAAACTAACATGTAGTATTTTGGGCATAGATTTTGGCTCATTCATCGAATTTTACAATATGTTACATTTTTAGAAACTAGACTCCATTCTACACACTTTAAAAAAAAGAAAATTTAATTTTTGATTAGTTTTAAATGATTTCTAGGGGGAGCACACAGAAATTTCATGTTTTCAGGATGTGTGTACTTTATAAATTCATCAAAAATTATACGTTCATAAAAAAATTACCAAAAAAATATGGGATAAACTACGTGGTGTTAGCTAACTTCTCACTGGAGTGATTAAAAAAATTCAAAAAAAAAGTTAACATTTTAGGGGGAGCACACCAGACACTATGTTATATTTTTGGACCAAAAATGGGACCACTTTTTGTGCTCCCCCTTTCTGAGGACCTTAATCTACACCATTTTCAAAATAAGTTAGTAGTTTAGGAACTAGATTTAGAGTATCACAACTCTTGTTTTTGTTGCATCTTAAAATTTTGAGTCTAACTATCTTCAATTTCTTGTTGAAGTTCAGAGTTTGCTAATTTCAAGAAAAAAGTGGCATCTTATACCCCCTTTTTGGTCCCCCATCTTTGTGCACTTACCCAGTTGTTGGTTGTTAGATCTGATTTGTTGAAGGGTTTTGAAAGTTTATTTATACATCTGGACCTGAGAACAAGTGATTCACCCCCCCTCTCTATTATTCTAAATTATATTAACAATGGGTATCAGAGCTGTTGGTGCTTACAGAGAACAAGTTTAAAGGTACTTGAAGTAAATGATCAGGATGTATAAGGAGGTACCGAAGCTAAATAAGGAGAACTTCCTTGCATGGCAGAGTCTAATGAAGCTACATCTAGCCGGTATTGGTAATTCAATAAAGTATTATGTTGAGCATGACTGTGTTACACTTGTTGCACCTCTGACTGTCGAGGAGATGAGAGCTAAACAAGAGCACAATCAAGCAATGTTTGAGATTGCATCTTCCCTAAGCTATCCTAAATTTGAAGAGATCAAAGACTGCACAAATGCAAAGCAAATGTGGGACACTCTTGTAAACATCTATGGTGGTGACATAAATGTACTGAGGACAAAAGCTGAGAGCCTAAGAGGTAAATTTGATGAAATGAAAATGCAAGAAGGTGAGAATATTGCTCAATATGGTGGTAGGATAAAAGAAGTTGTAAATGCTATTAGAGGAGCTAATGGAATTATTGAAGATGAAACTATTATAGGAAAAATATTGAAAACTTTGTGTCCTATTTGTGCCATCAAAATTTCAGCAATTTAAGAATCTAGATGTAACCCTGCCAATGCTCTTACTTTGGAAAGTCTTGTTGGTAAGCTTACTGCTTTTGAGCTTTCTAACTATGATAACTTCACTGTTGCTAATGTTAAATCTGCATTTAAATCAAAAATGGTTCTGAGTAAGTCAAAGAAGGAAAAAGAAAGATGCATCAGTGAGAGTGAAAGTGAAAGTGACACATCTGATGAAGAACTAGAGGATCTTGAAGCTCTTATGGCTAGAAGATTGAAAAGGAGAAAATGAAAGTATAAAGGTAAACTCCCTATCATATGTTTCTCATGTAATAAAGTTGGTCATATAGCTGCAAGATGTCCTCATAGGGATGACAAGGAGGAAGAAAGAGATAGTAAGCATAAAGACAAAAGAGAAGATAGAGGTTATCGAAGGTACAAGGACTACAAAGAAAAAGGTAAGAAATCCTGCTATATTGTTGAAGAAGAGACTGACACTGACAGTGATGATTTTGAAATTGGGGTAGTTTATGTTGCTACGAAGGATGAGTTTGATGAGGATGAGAAAACTAAATTGATATCCTATGTGAACAAAAATGATAAGTGGATTATTGACAGTGGTTGCTCACACCACATGACTGGTGATAAAAGTAAGTTTGATACCTTAGATCATTAGAAAGGTAGAAGTGTTAAATTTGGTAATGATGCACCATGTCTTGTTAGAGGTAAATGATTGATTAAGCTGACTGATAAGATCACTTTCTAACTAATCCATTCTTGAAGTGTCGAATATAGCAGTGTTGGTGTAATTAAATATTCCTAATTACACTTTACTTAATCTTACTTAGGTTAATGCATTGCATAGTAGTTTGTGATTGAGACACCTAGGAGTGTGCACCTCTATTAAGCACATGGTGTAGGAGATATTTCACTTTTGGTGTGAGATCCACCTTTAGTGCTCTTATCACATTATCATCCTAATCCATTGCACATACTTCATTGCATAATGGAGGATGATCCACATTTCGTGGACATATGATTACACCTAGCATAGGTGATAGCTTATCAACTCCTTATCATTCTCTCTTATCACTTTTCCTAATAAGGAGACCTATTATGTAATCATCATCAAGGTGAATTCATTGGATCAATTCAATATCATCATTGCATTCATATCATCTCTCTTGTGCTTTTCTTTAACCTCTAGATCATTGGTTCAGTCTTTTCTATTTGCAAATTCTTACATGGTATCAGAGCCATTGGAGCGTTTTGATTAGCCGATTTGAAGAGATCTTGTTGCAAGCGTTGAAGGTCCAAATCTCAGATCTAAGAACTAGTGTGTTATAGAGGCATCATGGAGCATATCTGACCTCACCATTGCATCCAGGAGGTTGGTTCGATTAAGATCGACTATAAACTGGCCCATATTTGGTGAAAGTCCAAATCGAAGCAAAATTTTTTTGCAAATCGGACCATATGGCTTGATTTGCACCTATGTGGTACGATTTTTGAATAAAAAAAATATTTTTTTCCTACGTTATTCTCAGTTTTTTCTCCTTAAAATTATTGCAGGCTTGGTACATGCCCTGGAAATTTATTGTTTGAAATTCCCTAGCTTCAATACGTAAGGGTGACATCATCATTACCTAGCTTATCAACCACTGGCTTCTAAAGAGTGCTTGACCCGAGCTCGAGCCCAAGGGCGAGCCTTTCTCCATTCTTCAATTTAAATACGAATGTTTTAGTTTATAAACACATCACTCTAAATTTCCACAGTGAATGTGGGATATATAATCCCATCATGCCACCCTAGTGTCACTTCAGCAGCATGCGTGTCACCCGCACAACACTCATATCTCCACCCAGTCTACCGCCCAATGTGATCCACGTGGCCTACCAGGCACCCTGCCACATCAGCTCCTCCATCGCCACCTCAACATCTAGTAGCATGCGTGCCACTAGTACATCACCCGCACAACACTCATCTCTCTACCTAGTATGTCGCCCAGTGTGATCCATGTGGCCTACCAGGCACCCTACCACATCATCTCCTCCGTCGCCACCTCAGCATCTGGTAGCATGCACACCACCAGTACAGCACTCATCTCATAGCCTCAGCCACCTCAACACCATGTGGTGCCACCTCACTGAGCACCAGTGAATCAACACATGACACGTAGCATATGCCACGTATGCTTGTGTACCCACCACATCAATCAGGCTGATGTCATCATAATACGTAGTTAGCAAAGCTGACATCATCCTACATCACTAGCACAGTCAGTGCCTAGTAATTGTACAGTCCACCACATCAATAGCCCAGTCAGCCACCACATCAGCCAAGGGGCCATTTTTTGCTGACGTCATCCTCCCGTGAGCCTAAAATTGATAGCCATCCAACCGTCAAAATAAGTGAAATAGGGCTCTTTGGTGACGTCCAAATGGTCATCAAATTTAACATAGTGTCTGCTGACATCATCAGAGTTTGAAAACTTCTCAACCTTCATCATTAGAGTTTTCGATTTGGCAGTCCAACGTTAGAGGGCCATATCTTACTCATTTTTGCTCCTTTTTTTGAGCATTTTTTTTTAAAATTCAGTAGAATTTCTTGAAGAATCCAATGATAGTATTATTTTCACAATTTGGTGGCCAGATTTATCAGAAATTGTAGATTTTGTTGACTGTTCCTGTCTATTCCTGATTTCTGCAACTTCTAGGGCTTCGTTTGGGCACATACAGTAACATTTTGAGGTGAATTTTTTTTTTAAGTGCATGATTTTTTGTCTACTTTCAAGATCTCTAATCAGTTTTCAGTGATTTGGGGTGGAAATATCACTTTCAAAAATAGATCATTTTGGGGCTATAATTGCACTTGGTTAATCCTTGGATTTCAGTTTTCTTATTTGCATCAGTCATTTGAAGGAGTTATCAGTAGTTATTAGTCATTATTTGGTTGCATTATGGATAATTCAAAGGTCAAAATCGTCACTCCATATAACTACCATGAATGGAAAGTATCTTTAAGTGATCATTTGTTGAGTATTCGATTGCTTAAAATGACTCTTGGGCAGGATCAAGAACTTCAAATAGGTGTTGCAGAAAGGCGAAAATGGTCTGATCGAAGGGATAAAGCACTTGCCTCTCTTAGATCATCCATCTCTCGTGACTTGCACTTTCATATTGCATCTTGCACACATCCTCATGATGAGTGGGTCATATTGGAAGGACTCTTTGGTAAACCTGATAGAATGAGAAAATTCAGATTAGAGAATGAGCTCATAGGTCTAAATCCTAGTGATTTTGACAATATTTAAGACGAAAAATTGGTCTTTTCTATTCTTTCCAAGCTTGGTCCTGATTATTCTATCTTTGTTTCTACATTCTATGCTACTGTGGATGCTCTTGGTAGTGCATACAAATTGCCTTCTCTTGATGAATTTGTAGTGCAACTCACTAGGGAACAAGCAAAGTTGGCACACATGGGTCAATTGAAGTCTTCCACACATTAAGCATTCGTTGCAAGTGAGTCTACTTCAAAGGCTTCTAATGGAAAAGGAAAGAAACAACATAAGGATCCTAAGCCTCATGACAAAGGTAATGAATCTCCTTCACACAATACAATTGAATCCAAGTCCTCTTCAAGAGAGGAATCATCTAGAAGAAAGAGGGATAAATGTGCATATTATAAAAAGCTAGGACATGATGAGCATAAGTGTTTTCAAAAGAAGATTGATGAGCTAACTCACATTATTTAGAAGCACAACCTTAAGTTTCCCTCATTAGTATCTTCTCCTTCTTCTACACATTTGGCAGCTTCTACATCTCCATCATCATCCAAAGGTAAAGGTAAAGGACAAGCACTTTTGGCTTCCACACATCCTGATTAAGGTAAATGGCTTCTTGATTCAGGTGCATCACATCATATGGCATCTTCTATGGATATGTTTTCTTCTATTGAGCCTTTTAATTCTCCTAATATTTTGATGGGTAACAACACATTCATGAGAGTTTGTGGGAAAGGTTCTATTCCTATGGGAGAGGGAACATTTAATGATGTTCTTTGTGTACCATCCTTGACCACTAATCTCCTTTCTATTTACCAAATTACACATGGGGCACAAGGTAAAATTGTAGTTCACTCCTAATTTTGTCTACATTAGGGACATGGAGACTAGAGATGTCATAGCTATGGGAGTTGTTGATCATACAACATGCTTGTATTCTTTTTCACATTTTGTTGATGATATTCATGATGTACACATCCCTTTTCCAAGGGATAATTATGAGGAGAACTTTGGGCACTTGAATCATTTTGTTGTTGAGACAAGTATTGAGCTTCCTACTCCTCCACCTCCTTCTTCAGACATGGGCTCTAATATTTAGCAAGATGATCATAGTGTTTCAAATCTTGTAGAATGTGATGACTACTTGGATGCCTCTTCAACATTTTTTTATTCTCATGATGCAGATTTGGAATACATACATGAGGGGGTTTCTCTTTCCTTTGATGACAACATCATAGTTGGGGATACTTCTTCATCTTCTTTGGAGATTGACACTCTTGATTCTTCTCCTTCTTCACTTGATTTATCACATGAGGTGATAGATTCTTTGAGCTTGGAGAAACCTATTCAGTCTTCAAAGATTCATTCATGGAGACCTTCATCTTCTTCCTCCTTTCATTTGCACAAGGATTGGCTTCTTCATCATTTGATGTATCTATTTCTTTCTAAGGGGAGACATGTTTCTTGTGAGCATTGGTTGATCTATTATTTGTAGGTACTCTTCATCAACATGGGAGCTTCTACATTATGGGGGGGATATCATGTCTCCAAATATCCTTCTTATGGGGGGGTAATTATTTGTATATACATGATGTATGTAGTTCTTGGGGGGTCTTGAGCACTCCATCCATCCATGAATCTTGTTTTCTTTTCTCTTTTGGGGGGATGGTTTTTCCCATGAGGTTTTCTCTCTTTCTCCACTTTATGAGAGTTATGCATTTCATGTATTTTGTATATGGGTACCTAACATGGCCTAGTAGCCTAGACCTATCTTGCATTATGAGTTTAAGTGCATTCTCCTAAGTTGCACTTAAGGGGGGGTGTTGGTGTAATTAAATATTCCTAATTACACTTTACTTAATCTTACTTAGGTTAATGCATTGCATAGTAGTTTGTGATTGAGACACCTAGGAGTGTGCACCTTTATTAAGCACATGGTGTAGGAGATATTTCACTTTTGGTGTGAGATCCACCTTTAGTGCTCTTATCACATTATCATCCTAATCCATTACACATACTTCATTTCATAATGGAGGATGATCCACATTTGGACATGTGATTACACCTAGCATAGGTGATAGCTTATCAGCTCCTTATCATTCTCTCTTATTTCCTTTCTGATATAAGGAGGCTTATTATATAATCATCATCGAGGTGAATTCATTGGATCAATTCAATATCATCATTGCATTCATATCATCTCTCTTGTGCTTTTCTATAACCTCTAGATCCTTGGTTCAATCTTTGCTAGTTGAAAATTCTTACAAGCAGAAAATTATTGTAATGGAAGTTTTCAAGGGGCATAGGAAACCTCTCTCCTAGGCTATCAAAGTTGTATTTGGGTAGCAACAATATCATTGGTGATGTACTAGAAGAGATTGGAAACCTTACTGAGCTAATATTTTTATCTCTTAGTTCTATGAATGTAATTGGGCATATTTCGAATGCATTGGGCCATCTAAAGAATCTGCAATGGTTGGATTTGAGCTCCAATAGTTTGCAAGGTAACATTCCATTAGAGTTCAACATGCTAGTAAAACTGGGATATCTATATCTTTAGCTAAATTGTATTTCTGGGGAAATTCCTTCAAATATAGGAACTTTGCAACAGCTGAGGAAAACTTGATTTAAGTCACAACGAGTTCACAAGAAAGATACTAAATACCATTGGGCAATGTTTTCATCTCGAGATAATTGACCTCTCATACAACAGCCTCATAGGAAGTATCCCTATGGAGATCTCGAGCCTCCATTCATTGGCTATTTATCTCAATTTTGCATACAATTCATTGACAGGAAGGTTGCCTTCATTGGGAGGAATGCAATGGATTCAAGCCATAGATATGTCAGCTAATAAGCTCTTAGGATGCATCCCTAGCGATATTGGTAGTTGCTTGGGATTGCTATACCTGAACTTTTCCAGAAACAATTTGGAGGGAATTATGCCTATATCAATAGGGCAGCTTAAGAGCATTGAAACCATTGTATGTCTTTTAATGAGTTGTCTCATCCAATGCCACTCTCTATTCCAAATCTCACCATGCTTCTACATTTAAATTTCTCATACCAAAACTTGAATGGATCAGTTCCAAATGAAGGACCTTTCAGAAACCTAAGTGCAACATCATTTTTGGCAAATCTGAGATTATGTGTAGTGTCAGGCTGGTTGAATTTAGTAAATTGCACAAGCTCTAACAAAAATAATGTTGTGTTGAACAAGAATATTGTCTTGGTTGCTTCAATTGGCACTTTCTTCACATTGTGTTGCATTTTGGGGGCATTTTACATTTTCTACACAAGATTTAAAAGGGCACCAATTACACCAATAATAAATAATTTGTTGGGGGAAGGTTTCATGCAAATTTCTAGCCAGGAACTTCACACAGTAACCCAAGGATTTAGTGCTACTAATCTACTAGGGAATGGTAGGTTTGGGTTAGTTTACAAAGGGATTTTGTTTGATAGCAAGTTGGTGGCTATCAAGTTATTTGATCAGGACCCTCAAAATTCATACAAGAATTTGGTCAAGGAATGTAGAGTACTGAGAAATATCAGGCACTACAATCTTGTGAAAGTCTTGTCCTCTTTTTCTATTGGAGATCTCAGGGCTCTAATACTGGAATTCATGTCATAGGGGAGCCTAGAACAACACCTCCACATGGATGAAACAGAGTGTAACTTGAGTTTGAAGATGAGAATGAACATAGCACTTGATGTTGCACACGGGATGGCATATTTACGCCACGATTGTTCTCCCCCTATTGTTCACTTCAACTTAAAGCCCTCAAATGTGTTAATGGATGAAAGAATGACAACTCATGTTGCTGATTTTGGAATTTCCCATCTATTTGCATCCTCTATTTCTACAAGTAGCAGCACATCTAGACTAAAGGGAATGATAGGCTACCTTGTTCCAGGTAAAGACCTAACTCCATCACTTTTTTTCCAATTTTATGTGTTTTTTCTAGCTTTCTTGTGCTCAATATATTGCTTTCTCAATGAGTTGTAGGTGATTGCAATAGCATTGCACCTGAAACTAGTAGTGAAGAATTGGAATACTCTGAGCATGTCAGTTGTCTTCTTATTTTTATTGGATTAGGACTACAATACATAAGAGAAAATCTGGGAGATAGACCAAGAATGATAGAGGTGGAGGGTGTGCTGGAAAAGATGGTGTATGTCAAGGCATATGGCAACTTAGAAGTGCACTCATCTGTCTAAAATCTATTGAACACAAGAAACAAATAAATCCATTTGAATAGCAACACAGATGAAAGTGAGAACAGTTAAGTGCATACTTATAAAATTTAGTGAATTTCTTTCACCAACGATAGTTTTTCCCTAAAACTAAAGCTAAATAAACTTTATTTTCTATAATTGTAAAACCAAACTTGTCTTTAAAAATAGATATTTTATCTCTGGATGGAATTGCTCAACATACTTCACTACTAGCACTGCTACTATTCGTAAACATCAACATCTTGTTTTACTTTATATGATTGAACTACAATGATTAAATAAAATAGATTGTTATTTTGCTATTTTCTCATATGGAACCTATTAAATGTTGATCAAAATGGAAGACCTTGGATCTACATGTGATGCCCCCATAATCTTCGATGGGTCTAGCAGCTATTTATTTGACTGGTAAAGATAACTACTTTAATATGGTTGGAAAATAAAATAATAGCTAACAATAATATATTAATATTGTTGGTTAAAGATATGAGTTAGTTAGATGAGAAATCTAGTTGTCATTCAATTGGGGAAAGGACCCACTAATTTAGAATTCTAACTTTGCACTTCTCAAAATTTTATGTGGAAATTTCAAATCACTCCCAAGTTTTTTTACAATAGCTTACTTGGCAATTCCCCTACTAATAATTAAGGTTTCAAGGCCACATCATCAAATATGATGCTACATTAGAATGTTTATTTTCCAAGGCTCCAAAACAATCAGAGAGAGAGAGAGAGAGACCAATGATCGTGCAAAAGGGACACACATACTTGTCTAGTTGATGTGGCATCACATCATTGGTTACTTTTTGCAACTAATGGTACATTTCTTTCAATTATACTTAGCCATCATAGCAATAACAACTTTAAAGTCACATCTATTAGTTCAATGTTGTCAAAAAAATTGGACCTTATATCAACAAGAATAGGTATTAAATTAACAAGTAGCAGTATCAAATGAACAACTCCTATCACAACCATTATTGGGTCCTTTCCCTAATAACATTCTTGACAAAAAAAAATTACATAATCAATCATGCAAATTTATATTCTCGAAAGATTAATTAACAATTGGAAGGGACATAATGTCTAAGAATTGTTTATTGTAAAAGAAAAAAAGTACACTCAAACTTTTAGATGATTTTAAAAATCAATTATTTTTCTAGATGCTAATTGTGTCACCCTTTATTTCATTTTTTTGCATATTATCAAAGAATTCAACATTCATTTTCGATAATATTATTAAAAACACTTAAATGAATTACTAATTGGTCAAGAGGTGTGTATAACACTATAAACATTTTTTTTTAATGAAAATATTAACCAATTCGATTAACTTAGAAAATAGAAATTACATCTAAATCAAAAATAAAAATGGGAGGAAAAAGTCACTCCCTGAGAGTCACTTGGGTGAATCCCAGAAGTCTAAGAAATGAGGGCCTTTCCCTGAAACTTAAACACCATAAAACTAATTGGGCCTAGCCCAGAAAGAAAACACCCTCTAGCAGCCAAAGTTGTAGCCGAAGGAGGAGGAGGGTCTGGTTCATCCTTATTTCCCCATTGGGGCTCTTGATCAGTTTCAAGGTCTGGCAAAGTCCATCCATCTACATTATCCTCCTCAGCCTCCTTATCTTCACGACATGGGGAAATAGCTGTAATACCCCAAAAATGGGCTATAAGTTCATTAACCTCCTACATCGACAAATCGAACAAAATCGACATCAAAGTCCTAACCTAAGGCACATCTGAACATCATCAAATCTAATTGATTATCTTAAATTCTACATTGGAGAATATTCCTAGTAATATTCCTAATCATCATAATTATCTTTAATTTTATAATTATTTGGCAATAAATCACACTTATCCTAAAGTTTGATTAATTGAATATTTACATATTTAATTAATTAGATTTAATATTTGCCACTTAATTGTGTAATTAAATTTAATTCTATCTATTATTAATTGTATTATTTAATTTTGACAATAAATCTAATATCATATGAATAATTGATTAAATTCTTATTTAATTAATTAAAGCAAATTGTTATTATTTAATAATATAGTTTTTAATAAAAATTTGATTAAATAATTGATTAACCCATAAATCAATTGTTTTATTTTTAAAAACAGTTAAGTTGGAAATAAATCACTTTATTATTAAATTAATTCATAAATAAAACATGCACAATCATAAAAGCAGACAACTATCAATTATCAATTAAAGCTAAACTCTATTTTGAGTTAAAACTTAGCTTTTGCATGTTTTTGTGAGTTAATTATCCTTTATTTAAAAATAACTCAAAAATCAACCTGAGTTATTTGAGTGATTTATGGCTTTCTTTCACAACCTCCAAAGCCCTAGATTTCTATAAAAACAAGGCTCAGCTCTTCATAATTCATCTCTCAATCATCTCTCAAATTTGCATCCAAGCATCTCATATTTTGCACAATCACGCTGGAGAATTGGAATTGAAGAATCAAAGCTCTTGCGAATCGACATCTTTGTGAGATCAATCTTATTTTTGCATTCATATTGCATATCATTGTTAGATTAGCATTGCATATCAATTTTCAATACCATTCATAGCATATCAATTTCATCTAGCATAGATTTCATATCAGATTAATCATTCTTATTGCATAGAAAAATATCAAAAATATAGCTTAATTGCATTCAATCTCATATCCATCTTTTGCATTCAAATCCTTCATTTAGGTGTCGTCTAGGTCACTGATCTTGATTACAATCTGAGAACATCAATCTCGCACCTACTAGAAGGCAGTAAATCTCTTGGTTAGATTAGATTTCAATTTTGCACGATTTTGATTATAGCTAACCTCTAATGTTTTACTAAAGTGTTGTCTACAGATCAGGTACAATTTTCACACACACATTTCTGGCGCCCACCGTGGGGCAACCCACCTTTGCATGCTGATTTGATTTTTTTGGGAGCTAAAACCCTAAAGTTTCAAAGATTTAATTTTATCTTCCAAACGGCTTGGATTTTTGGTGTGAAATGTTTTTTGCAGGTTGGTGACATATTGGGGAAGCTTCGATAAAAAATTTAGAATTTTCTAAATTTTTTTGAATTTTTAATAATTTTTTTTTTATTTTTCATAAAAAATTAATTTTCGGCGGAAATCAGAATATATTTTGGAAATTTTTATATTTTCAAAAATCTCTTCAAATTCTATAGGGGGTCTATTCTTTTTATTTTAAATTTGGATGCAATTTAGTAGCTCAAATAGTCAATTTACAAAAACTAGTCTGTTTTGATAAAATGGGTCTCTAGGGCACAAATGAAGAGATTTTTCTAAAATTTTTGCATTTTTGGAAAGCTCTCTATTTTTTAGTAGGGGTCTCTATTCTGAATTTCTATTTTTGTTGCCAAAATCATATCAAAAAAATCAGATCTTGTTGACTAGGTCAAATGTAGTGCAAAAAAATTAAAATTTTGTGATGGGTATGCACTTATTTTTCATATGATTCAATGCATGATATGAGTTGTCATTTGGATTAATTTATGGTTATTATTGCTCCTAAAAATTGATTTTTAGAGCTAACCCTATGGTTTTCATAAGTTGAAAATATTTTGCATATCTTGTTTGCTTGTTTGCTTGTTGGAGAGTTTGTCACTTGCTTGCATGGAAAAGCTCAACAAAAATTGCTAAAAATTAGGTAGAATCTACTAAGCGCATTGTGAGGATCACGAGGTATTCTCCTTGTTCTGAAAACATTTCGATTTGGACTTAAAATAAATCTCTTATGTGTCAAGCTTGTGTGCATCTTTTCATGCTTTTGATCTATTTCTACACACTTGCATAATTTGATACTAGGTTGTGATCCCTTAAGGATTCATTAAGTAGTCTTAGAATACTTGTGATTGATCTTGATTGCTATCTTGGGTTATTGGACTCGCTAATCCACCGGCCCCTCATTTCCACCCCGTGGTTGCAATCTCAACGCCATAAAGGGGAGGGGTCAACAGGACAGAAGCGTTAAGTGTTCCACTTGGCAACCCTTTTGTGCTTTTAGGAACTCACTTGTTTTCTAAGTTGGGGACTCATTTTCAGCTTGTGTGAGGTGTTAAGTGTTCCACCTTGTGGACTCATCTCATATTTTCTTTAAGCGTTAAGTGTTCCTCTTTCTGCTTTTTGAGTACTTTTGGTAGATTTGCTTTCGGGAATATATCTGTGCTCACATAGTAATTAGGCCCTATGAACACTATTTGTGATTCTTGAGAGATTGGATTCCTAGAGAAATCCTTCCTTGACGACGGAATCCTTGTAGGTAGGGAGGATACTTAGTGCGTTTCACATTCAACTTGGTTAGTGAGTCTTCTCTTATTGATCAACACATTCTCTCTCCGGAAAGGTTGATAGTGTACACACTAAAATGGTGCACTTTTATGAACCATTACATGCAAGGTTGCTCAAGAATGAGGCCTCACAAAGCGGCTCATAGCTCTTTATGTATGGAGTTACAAGATTGAAAATTGCTCTCAGCTAGAGCTACAAGCTTGTGACCTTGCTAGTCAACCATACAATGAGAGATTCAAGTGAAGACAAGGGCAACAATGCCAATATCTCCAAGAATCCAAATATGCAATGCAATGCAAGCTATATGAGAATGCAATCTAAGCTATGAAAGGAAAGTACAGTGCAACTAATCTATGAAAGGAAATAGCAATGGATTACAATGCTTCCTATTTAGACTATGTGAGATTATTCTATTGCATAAAAGGAAATCTACACTAAGAATGCCATTATCATGCAACTAAGAAAGCAAATATGAACTAGATGATGAAATGAAGCAAGTCTTCAATATCTTCAAACTTCAAATGCACCTAAAACCTACAGCATAACAATAGCATAAAACAAGTGGATCCAAATGGAGAGAGCTCTCCTTTTATAAGAAATGAGGTGAAATGGACCATGGAGATTAAGAGGCAAAAAGTCTTAATCAGCGGTGGAGCTTGAAAGAGGAGCAATCCATGTGCACACATATCCTCCAATAGGAAAATAAGAGTTGACTTTATGTCCATATGAGACAAAAAGTGCTTTTCTCCTTTTTATAAAATATGAATAATACTTTATTTGTGCAACTTAGGATAAAAGGAAAGTGGGGGCTTTTTTATTTAATCAAAAGGGGAGGAAATATTCCTTTTAATCAAATAAAGACTTAGGATAAATGGTTAGCCCAAGGATAAAAATCCAATATATGATCAAAATTAAGATTTGATCAAGAAATTAATAATGTTGAAAATATTGATTATTGATAAAATTGATTCAAGGTTTATAAATTGAATAAATGGGGCCCAAAGTCTAGGCGACCATTTTAGGGTGCATACATTTGCCCCTCTTTGACTAATGTGTGATCAATTTGGGAACACATGTAGTCAAAGAATGAAGTTGAAATGTGAGATCGATCTGGGATCACAAAACAACTCAAATATGAGGTCGATTCGGGATCATATCCAGACAAACATAGACAAAGGCCTTTGAACATGAGGTCGGTTTGGGATCACATTCAAAGTAAGAGATAAGAATCTCAAATTTGAGCAAAAGCTCACAAAAGATGTTTGAATCAGGAAAATCAAGGAATCGGGGATGAGAATCCCATAAATACTGCCCCCTCAGAATCGAAATCGAAATCAGGTAGAGGAGAGACAGCAAATTGATAAAGATTTGATCAAATCAGAAGGAAGTCATAATCGAATATAAAGGTCAAGAGGTTAACCATCAAGAAATGAAAACATGCCCCAGTGAGGAAGTAGAAGAATAGAAATAGAAGACTAGAAATAGAGCGAATGAAAGACTAGAAAATTTGAGAGACATGGAAGGAAGAAAGTCCATCAAAGATCGAAGAATTATGCCTCAAAAGGTCAGTCAACTGTGTAGAAGAATGAGAAAATTTGGAAACGCAACTCAGATTTCGATTTCGAGTCCGAAAATGGATGGAAAATGATGTGATATGAAAGACCAGAAATGAAAGATATGATCAAGAAGAATCAAAAAAATGAGCACAGTTGACCAACTAGTCCGCGTAAGATGAAAAAAGGAGAGCTCTCTCCATATGCAAGGTGCAGAAACTAACATGAACCTAGAAATGCAAGCTACTATGAAAGTGGTTGACTTGCAAGGTCACAATGCATATAGACATCTAATTATCATCATCGAGCGTTATTGGTAGCCTCATAAGATCATACAATGCATACTAGCATAACTATGTGGATATGAATATGATCTTTATCAAATAGAAATGTGGAAATCTCACCTAGGCATCAAAGACATATAGGTCAAGATGACTAGTGCAGTGAGATGACCTAAGTTTGATATGGTGAGATTATGTTTGTATCAAGACACATGAAAGTCAGGATAGCTATAAGCATGCACTCACAAAACAGTCAAGGATAATACCTTGTCAATCCATAGTGTCAAGTAAGACCAGCATAAATGCTCATGACAATTAGGACCAACAAAATATACCCACAAGCAGATAAAGAAATAAAACATGTTCTCATACCCTCAGTCTTCTAGCTATGCATCATTGAAAACTTCTCAGGGAGAGACCACTCATCAAAGAAATCCTCATAGACAGCACACAAAGAAAAAGAAAGTCATCATATCGTCAGCGAGTTGATTGTTTAAGTGCGTGTGTGTTGGTCATAGAGTCAAACTCTGATTGTCATATCTGCTTAGTGAGAAATATCGCATCATACTTAGACTATTGGGAAAGACATCTGATAAGTGTTAAGAAACACTCGATGCAAGGGTAGTGTTGAAAAACACTATTTGGGGTGGTGTTGAAAAACACCTGTTGTGAAATGCCCCAAGAGACAAACGCACCTAAAAGACCAATGCTAACAGTTATGCCTCCTAGGCAAAGACACAGACCAATTCCAGACTAAGCCAAGTAGGGTCAGGGTATGATGGAGAAAGGGTCAGTGTCGAGGACGCATGCTAACAAATAGGAGTGCAAAGGCCTCAAGTAGCGCCTGTTTCCAGGTTTTCACCACTTGGAATCTTTTTTTCATTTTTTCATTTTTTTTGGATTTTTGAACTTTTTTTGATTTTTTTTGTATTTTTTCAGGACATTTTATGCTTTTAAGGATTTTTTCAGCATCATATATCAATTTTTTTGGTATTTTTTCAGGATCATAAGATATGTACAAAGGATGCCTCCAGATAGAACGGGCATCAAGGATAGAACTTCTTGAGGTGCACAATGTTGATGGGATCAGGGAGCTATTCTCCATCAAGATCTGACAGTAAATATGCACCAGTACCAAAAGCAACTGTGATGACGTATGGTCCAAGCCAGTTAGGTTCAAACTTGCCTTTTTGCTCTCGGTTCTATTGGTTCTTGGGGTTCTCTCGCAAAACAAGATCACCTATTTGAAATTCTTGAGGGCGAACCTTTTTGTTGAATGCTTTGGACATACGCTTCTGATACACTCTCATATGATCAAAGGAAGCTTTACGCTTCTCATCTAGAAGTTCTAACTCCTGTAACCTCATGGTGCAGTAATCCTCATCTGTAATCAAACCTTTGAGTGAGACTCTAAGTGATGGTATCTTGACTTCTAAAGGTAATACCGCTTCAGCGCCATAGGTGAGAGAAAAAGGAGTGGCTCCTGTAGGTGTGTGAATGCTTGTTCTGTAAGCCCATAGTGCTGGATTGATTTGTAAGTGCCAATCCCTACCATTCTTGTGCACTGTTCTATGAAGAATCTTAAGAATGGTTTTGTTAGAAGCTTCTGCCTGTCCATTTCCCTGTGGAAAATAGATGGAGGACCAATGTTTCTTGATTTTAAACTTTTTACACAGGTGTTTTAGGTCCTTATTCTTAAATTGGCCTCCATTGTCAGTAATGATCTCAGAAGGCACTCCAAATCGGCAAATAATGTGATTCAAGATGAACAAAGAAATGGTCCTCCCCGAAGCAATAGAAAGTGGCACGGCTTCCACCCATTTTGTGAAGTAGTCAGTGGTAGTAATAATGAGCTTGTGTCCACCTAATGAGTTGGGATGAATCTGCCCAACCAGATCAAAGGCCCAGCGCTGAAATGGCCAATGAGAAACAGAAGGGATCAGCTCCGTGTTTCTGACATTTTTCACATGATTTAGCAAAGGTGACTACGTCTATCTGCATTGTGGGCCAATAATATCCCACCCTAAGCAACCTTTGAGCCATGGCAAGACCATTAGAATGTCCACCACAAATGCCCTCGTGGATGTCAGCTAACGCTTGGTTGGATTCCTCCTTTTCCAAGCACCTAAGGAGCGTCCCATCTAAACCCCTCCTATATAAATCACCAGAGATGAGGGTGTGGTGAGAGGCGTTACGAATGAGGTTTCGGCATTCAAAGCGGTTGAATGTGTCGGGGATGATGCCATCACGAAGATATGAATAGATAGCACCATATCGGGAAGACTCATGTGTGATAATGGAACAAATGACATGGCTTTCAGACGAGTCAAAGATGGGATGGTGTAGCTCTTCCACCAGGAATTCAAATCTGGATTCATGTGTCTCCAACTGAAGAAGTGAAGCTAATGTGGCCATGGCATCTGCAGCTTTGTTCTCTATCTTAGGGATCTGTTGAAACGTCACAAAGGTGAAGTAGCGTCTCAAAGAATCAACCATCTTTTTATAGGGTATCAATTTTTCATCCTTGGTTTGATACTCTTCATTGACTTGGTTGATGATTAACTGGGAATCCCCAAAGACATGTAACTCTGTGATGTTCCATTCTATAGCCATTCTCAAGCCATTAGTTAAAGCTTCATATTCTGCAATATTATTGGTACATGGGAATAATAGTTTGTAAGACTTCAGAATGTTGTACCCATGTGGAGAAACAAATAACACTCCAGCACCTGATCCATTTTGCATGCGGGAGCCATCAAAGAACATTGTCCAAGTGCGATTAGTCGTATACAAGATGTGTTCATCTGGGAATTCCACTTGGACTGGCATACTATCTTGAATTGGGAAATCAGCTAATTGGTCAGCAATAGCTTATCCTTTTATTGCCTTCCTTTCAACGTACTCTATGTCAAATTCAGTGAGGACCATCATCCATTTAGCAAGTCTACCCGTGAGGGCAGCCTTACTAAGCAAGTATTTAAGAGGATCAATTTTTGCAATCAAATGTATGGTATGAGCAAGCATGTAGTGGCGCAACTTTTGAGAAGCAAACACCACTGCAAGACAAGACTTCTCAATATTATTGTAATTGATCTCATAAGAGACTAGAGTATGGCTGATATAGTATATGGCCCGTTCTTTCCCAGTATCATCTGTTTGAGCCAATAATGCCCCTAGGGAAGTGTCTATAGCTGAAATATATAGGATCAATGGTTTCCCTGGAATAGGAGGCATTAGGATCGGAGGATTAGCCAAGTATTGTTTGATCTGATCTAGGCTCTTTTGACAATTCTCGTTCCAAAGACAAGAAGCACCCTTATGCAATGTCTTGTTGAAGGGTTGTGCTCTATCTGCAAGTTGAGAAATAAACCTCCTAATCGATTGAAGACGTCCTTGAAGACTTCTCATTTGGCTGATATTTTGAGGAGGTGGCATATCTAGAATTGCTTGGACCTTTTCGGGGTCAACCTCGATACCTTTTGCTGATATTATGAATCCTAAAAGTTTGCCTGAGGTGACACCAAATGCGCACTTCTTTGGATTCAATCTGAGTTGAAACTATTCCATGTGATCTAGAATTAATTCCAGATCATTGAGGTGTTTGTCCCGTTTTCTTGATTTTGTCAAGGTATCATCCACATAATCTTCCATGTTTTTGTGCATCATATCATGAAAGATAGTCGTCATAGCTCTTTGGTAGGTTTCTCCTGCATTCTTTAATCTGAATGGCATGATGTTCCAGCAATAGGTTCCCCATGCGCATGTGAATGCTATTTTCTCTTGGTCTTCAGGAGCTATTTTGATTTGGTTATACCCTGAGAAACCATCCATTAGAGAGTATATGTCATAGCCCGCCGTCATGTCCACTATCATGTCAATGTTTGGAAGTGGAAAATCATCCTTTGGGCATGCTTTGTTTAAATCTCTAAAATCTGTGCAGACACGAATGGACCCATCATGTTTGGAGATAGGTACTATGTTTGAGATCCATTTTGCATAATCGATGGCTCTAATAAATCTAGCTCTCAAAAGTTTTTCTAATTCCCCTTTGACAAGTAGAGCTACATGTGGATGCATTTTTCTTAATCTCTATTTTACTGGCTTGACTCTTGGAGCTATGGATAAGTGATGCATTATGAGATTTGTGTCAATCCCTGGCATGTCTGAGTAGGTCCATGCAAAATTAATTTTCTTTTTCTGTAAAAACTATACATATGCCTTGGTCTCTTCCTTTGATAAAGACTGAGCAAGATGGACTATCTGAGGATTTTCTTCTATGTTTAAATTGACTGGCTTTGTTGGTTCAATCAATATTGATGATCTATCCTGGAAATAACTCGGCAAGTTATTAAGTACCCCATCCTTAGGTTCCTCAAAGAGGTTTTCACCCTCTGATGCGTCATTTCTTTTTACTATTTTTGGTTCTGACACCGCCACAAAGTGGTTTTCGCCATCAGACCTATTTTTCTTTTTCTCTTTTATTTTGAGACTGAGGTACTTAATATCAGGCTCTGTCATGCTGGTTGTTGGTTCACTGGTGGAAGAAGCCACGGGTTCAAGAGCATTCAGATAGCAAGCAATTTCGTAATCATTCTGGAAGGTGAGGAATGTGGGCTCTTGATGACGCTGAGACCAGTCAATTAGGTCAAAGTGGACAAGGGGTAGGTCAATGACTGGTTCAATGTTGTTTATGTGAAAGGTGTCATCTCTGGTGACCATATAATCAGAGTTCATCAAGTCTTCTCCTAGGATACCCGAATTAGGATTCATCCTATCAAATGAAGCGTCATCCACTAAGGTAGTTTGAGGAGTGCAATCCTCTAGTCCTACACTAGGATCATTAGTCACATCGGGTTGGGTACTATTGGCATGGACAATATCTACATCCAAATCAACTGTTGCATCTGAAAGTGAGTCCCATTCATATTCATGGGAATCTATCTCTGAGTCATCATTTAGGCCTCATGATGTAGAAGCCTCAAGGTTAGGAAGGGTTTCCCCCTCTCTAGTGCTAGTATTGGTACTATCCATCGTAGCTAGGACAGTAACACATTCTTTTGTCGATCTAGCAGTCACATAGTCACTACCCGTCGCAGCTGGGATAGTAAGACTGTCAAGTATCAAATCTGTGGGATCTCCCCAAAGGAGATTCATTGAGGGCACCCAATCATCAGACACATCTTGTTGATTGGAAAGATCAGGGGTATAATCTGAGTCACTGTCACTGTCTGTCGCAGCTGGGACAGGGACACCTTTCTTCTTTTTATTCTCAAAACCTAAGCCAACCGTGGACTTATTCTTTCATCCAAAAAGAGCATGATCAAGAGGCTTAGCTTTAGCGTCCATTCTATGACTAAGGGGACCATATCCCGGATATCCCATATTTTTAACCAGTGTATACCCTTTCCCATAAGCTTCAGGTGAAGGAGCAAAATTCTCGTTATGTTTGTATTTCTCCTCGTGATAGATCCAGTCCCTTACAGCAACTTCCTCTTTCTCTTCTTGAATGGGGACCGAAGACTCAACAAATTTCCCAAATAATGTCATTGCTGATGATAAAGGCTTCACATTTGGGGATGGTCTCCCATAAGACCTAGGAGAGATTGGCATGATTGTAAGAGAATCCATTTTATAGTCTCCCATCCCAAGATCGATGGTCTTGAACTTCTGCTTGTATTGTTCAAGTGAACTACGAGGACTGTCATCTTCCCTATTCAAAGGTACATGTGATCCCATAGAAATGTTATTAACTGATAAAGCACTATCTCCAGGGATGCAAATTTCTACACCGTTATGGGGAAACTTAATGCACTGGTGATATGTTGATGGGACTGCTTGCATTTCGTGAATCCATGGCCTACCTAGAAAAATGTTGTAGGCTAGAGGTCCAACATCAATAATTTGAAATAAGATATCTTTCTCTACTGGACCAATGCGAATAGGTAAAACAGCCAATCCCTTAGAACTTCTTTCTGCTTCATCATATGCTTTGATTGTGATTCTTTTCCTTGTGTCAATGACGTTCTTGGAATATCCTAGAGCCAACAACAAACTTAGGGTACAAATATTGAGCCCCGCACCCCCATCTATCAGTACATGCCTAACACGGGTTTTATGAATCATGACTTCAATGTGTAAGGCCAAATTATGTGGGTGACTAATGGATTTGTCATCTTCTTCTGAGAAGGTGAGGTAATGAGGGCTAGCCAAATGGTTGACCATGTTCTGGAATTGATCAATATCTAAGTTGTTAGGGACGTTGGCTGCTCGCAAAGCATCCTCAAGGATGCGCTTGTGCTTAGGAGACAATTCTAAAAGCTCAAAAATGAAAATCTGCGCAGGTGTACATTGTAGCTGGTCAATAAGATTATAACTGGAATCAGGACCAATGACAGATTTGGGAGGAGCACCCTTGGACATGGGCTGCTTGGACTTGCTAGTGCTAGGACCTTTAATGATAATGGGTGCATGGGCCTGGCCCCTAGTGATAGCATTGAGGGACTGGGGCATTCTTTGTGAGTGAGGACCTCTTATCACCACAGCAGGTCTTTCATCAGTCATAGGAGTTGAGTCCACATTATGTCCATAGGGATCTTTCCCTCTCATCATGTTGACACTATCATCCACAACTTCAAGCATGTTAATAATGTTCTCCGCATTTGTGTAGGTGTAGTTGATAGCCACCTTTCCATTCTTAGAATTCTCTCCTTTCTCATATTTAGGCAAGGGTTCTTTAAAGGCTTTATGATCTGCATTAGTGGTTAACCCATCCACTTGTAATTGTTCCTTTTCAATAAGGTCTTGGACAAGATGCTTGAGTTTAAAACAATTTTCTATGTCGTGTCCAATCCCATTATGAAAAATGCAAAAGGCCTTCGCATCCCACCAATGAGGTAAAGGATCCGGTATACGATGTTTTGTAGGATCCTGTGGGTGCGCCAAATTATGAGCAACTAATGTCTTGAAAACATTTGCATAAGATTCTCCCAATTTAGTAAATTGTCTTTTCTCCGTTTTAGATCTCCTTTGATACTTAGGTTTGTCTTGTTGTGTTGAAGATGTTTGCAGCTTCATAGCTTGAACTGCATGAGAGAGATTAAGAACTCCTTCATTTTTGGGTTGAGATGAGTCAATAACTCCGTCGTTGACCACTTGTTTGTTTTTGTTCCAATAGGAGTTCTTTTTGTCCTTGTTACCATTAGTATTGTTATTTTGGCTATTGTTGTTATTTGTTGGTTTAGCCAAAATTCCTTGTTCTTTTAGGACATCCTCAATGCGACATGCCACCTCTACCATAGTATCAAAGGAATTAAACAAGATTTTCTTGACTTCATATCTTAGTTCTGGTATTAGATTGTTCACAATGATATCAATTCTCTCCTCCTCAAGAATTGTCCTTGGGTATTTTGAACACAATCGCCTCCATTGTTGTAAAAATGTGACAAAAGATTCCCCTTGATTTTGCTTGAGTTTGCACAAATCAAGCATTGTGACCGACCTCGATAAGTTGTAAGCAAAATGCTGAACAAACCTTTGGACAAGTTCTTTAAATGTCTTTACTAGAGGGGAAAGGTTGGTGAACCACTCCATGGCTTGACCTTTTAAACTCCTTGGGAATAATCTCATCAAGTAGGAGTCTTCATGGTGAAAGGAAAATCTCATTATGTAGAACTGTCGAACATGGTCGTGAGGGTCACCAGTGCCATCATATTTGTCATATGTTGGGAACTCAACTTTCTTAGGAAATTCTACCATCACCACACTTTTGTTAATGGGGTTAGGACATATGGAGTCCAAATGAAACGTGCTCTTGGGAGCCTTCATCCTATCTATATCTTTTTGCATTTGTAAGATCACCTCATCAGTTGAAGGGCTCTGTTTCTTGATCTTTTGGTGAACATCAAAATTATATGAAACTTTAACACCTTTGTTAATAAGACTTTCCAAGAATTGATCTTTGTTTTGTTCCACATATTGCTCCACATATGCTTGAAAGGATGGTTCTTGTTGCATAGTCATGAAATCCATATGATCAAATTTAGCATAACTTCCTCCATGTTGTGAGCCATGATGTGCTCATTGGGAGGGTTACTTTGAATGTCTATGAGACGACTGTCTCCTATGATGGTCATATCTTGAAGCCCTTCTTCCTCTAGGACTCGAGGATCGTGAGGGTGTCCTTGATCTTCTTCTAGGGCTAGGGGAAGGGGTAGATGGGGGTGAGTTGGTCCCACTATTGGCTCCTCTCCCGTTAAATTGGCTTTGGAGTTGTTGTGCATAGAGTCTATCTTCTTCTTCTTGGGTGACTCTTTTCTGTATATCCAACAATGCACGTTCTTCTTCCTCTAGTTGTCTGAATTTTTCCTTTTTAGCAGCCTGTTCATCTAAGTAAGCTTGCTTCTCTCTCTCAATGCTTCTCAATCTTGTATTTGCATATCGAGAGGTGTCTTTAAGTGGGGAGGTTTGTCTCGAATGCCTTATTGCATTAGCTGCGTTTATGTGGTGATCACTAGATTTGTTGTTTTGGTCTTCTTGTTGTGACCCTAAATCTGAGTGAGCTTGCTTATGATGTCTTTCGGCTCGTTGATGAGCATCACAATACCTCACGTTGTTGGGAGGTGACCCGGGTGGACTAGCATGAGAAGAACCACCATACTCTCTTCTGTGTCGTTGGAAGATATCCTCGAGAGTTTGATTCATGGCTTCTCTTTGTTGTCGGGTAAAAGTGTAACTCATGTCCATGCTTGATGAAAGTGGTATGAAAGAGGTGCTCACTTCACTAGGATTAGCTCTCGGATTAAAATAGACCTCAGATTCACTCTTAGGAGATTGATCAAAAAGGGGTCATTTTCCCTTAGGTTGTCGACGAGTCTTGACGGGTGGTAACTGGCTAAAGGCAACAGGGGGTCGCTTCCCTTGATTAACTTGCTACCTTGTCGTAACTGACATGAAAGAAAGATACTCTCAATGATAAGGTGACCTTTCAAAGTGTCAACACCAAACTAGGATAATCAAAGTCCTCTATTGTTCAAAGAGAAATGAAAAGAAAAAAAAAATGGCTTTACCAACACTGTCAAAGAGGTGCTTCAAATCAAAGGGTGACTACCCTTGCACTTTTGAATTAGGAGGTTGGACTAGGCCAAAAGATAATTGAGATTTAAATGAAAGCGATTTGGACAATAAGAGTACTAAAATTTTCCAAGAATGTAGCTAACAATCTTAGAGATGAACCTTGGCACCAAGAATGACCTTCTAACTTGACAATTATTTCAAAATGATTTCGTAAATCAAATGATGCTATCCTGGAGGACTAAAACCAGTAATTTAGAGTCAAAACAGGTCTCAAACGTCAGGGCGAGAAGCCTACTCTAAGACCTAGCCTGATTAACAGCAACTAAAACTGACCAAAGTGTAAGCACGATAGAAATTAACCAGGCGATATACTCCAGGCAAACTAGGTGATATAGTCTAGTGCGAACTGTCGTACGATATTTCTCTTTTAAGCGGGTGATACCGATACAGTTTTTGACCAAATGTGTGCAAAATTTTGAGTTTTAAGGTCCAATCTTGGACTTTCTAATTGTTAGGGTGAAAATGTCTTTTCAATCACAAATTTAACAGCATTTGGACAGGTTTGCAAACAGTAGGGGATCAAACATGTCTTCAAACACTTGAAACAAGGGCAAAAGCAACCTTGCCAAGACAAACACTTGTGATATCAAAATTGAAAAAGCACCCTATGAATGCTACCGATTGTTTGTATGTTGAGAACATTTACACTAGCATCGCACAACCGAAGATAATTCAAGCAAATCTATCCTAAAAAGGTCAAGGCTCAATACTTACCAACTTAGCCCACAACTTGATGCCCCCTTGCCTCACACCAAGTGGTTACCCACAAGAGATATTGGCTTTGTCGTGGAAGCGTCAAATGACACAACCAAAGGGACACATATGGTGAGTATCTTAAGGTGATCCGAGTAAACCACTTGGATCAATCCTTGCACTAAGAAGATAAGTGGCTAAATAAGGTGGCTTCTATCTAATGGTTCTTAATAAGGATTTCCATTCACAACACCCCTCTTTCTCCCCATAAAGGACTAGGACCTCGCGGCCTCAAGAGTACCTTAAGCATTCTTGTTCAATGTTTTCCCCATGGTCGCAATCCCATGAGCTACTCACATCAAACGAAGACAAGTGTTATGTCTACCAAGGTTTTTGGTGTCCTTGATAGCCTTGAGATTATAGTGAGTTGGAATCACTTGCCACCAAGGAAAATGATGACAAGGTTGTCCCCACTTGAGTCGTTCCTCTTGATTGCTCAAGAGCAGGCCCGCTAAAAGATCCTAAATTAAACAAAGAATGGATGATTTTTGAGGTTCAAGGTTTTTGGTTCACCACGAGGGTGAAGAGCATACTCCCCTATCTCAAAAACTTCTCCCAAACACCCCAAGCAAAAAGAGATTCAATTACTCCCTTGCTTCCAAAACCTTAAGATGGGTCAAAATTTTCTGATTCACCTAAAGGTGAAGAGCATACTTCTCCTACCACCTCAAAATCTCTTTCACAAGGTATTAAAGTTCCTAATAAATGAAACAACTAGTTTTTGCCACACTTAAAAGGAAAGCAAATAAACAAGCAAGATTTTTTTTTTGTTTTTATGCATGGGCAACCCTACAAAAATCATTAGTAGCCCTCTTTGACATGCGATTTTGACAAATATTCAAGCAAGAGGCACCTACAACCACAACTTGTTAGCTCCACAATGGTTAGCAAAATTCAAAATCTAACAATGGTTAGCACATGAAAAATTAGATAATCTGCAAAAATAACTAATCAAATGACAAAATCTGAAAATGAAACCATCATGGTTGGATTAGGCTTGGAAAGAGCTTTCCAATGATATATAACACTTAAAATTTTGATATCATTTACAAAAAATTTTCAAAAATGGGCACCCATTTTCCAGAGTGGCATGAATTTGAAAACGCTGAAATTTTCAAAAAAACTAAAAATAGAAAATAAACTAGCAAAATTCAACAGACAATACCAAGCGACATTTAGTAGCTAAAACACGACATTTAAAAGTTGGCAGGCGTGATTAAAATGTGCACAGGCGTGAGCAAAATATGCAGACGCGTGAATAGAATATGTGGACGCACGAACAGAATGTGCAGAGGCGTGAATAAAATGCTTGCCTGCGTGAACAAAATGCTCATAAGCATGAGCAGAATATGCAGACGCGTGAACAGAATGCTCATAGGCATGAAAAGAATGCTTAAAGGCGTGAAAAGAATGTGCAGAGGCGTGAAAAGAATATGCAGACGCGTTAAAAGAAAATGTAGATGCGTGAACAAAATGCTCACAGGCGTGAACAAAATGCTCACATGCGTGAACAGAATACTTGCCTGCGTGAACAGAATACTCACAGGCATGAACAGAATGCCCGCAAGCGGTGTTTCACCTGTTTGCGCAAAATTAACAAAAATAAATGACGAAAATGCAAAAAATGAAGGACAAAATAAAACTATTCTGCCCCACGGTGGGTGCCAGAAATGTACACACTAAAATGGTGCACTTCTATGAACCATTACATGCAAGGTTGCTCAAGAATGAGGCCTCACAAAGTGGCTCATAGCTCTCTATGTATGGAGTTGCAAGATTGAAAATTGCTCCCAGCTAGAGCTACAAGCTTGTGACCTTGCTAGTCAACCATACAATGAGAGATTCAAGTGAAGACAAGGGAAACAATGCCAATATCTCCAAGAATCCAAATATGCAATGCAATGCAAGCTATATGAGAATGCAATCTAAGCTATGAAAGGAAAGTACAATGCAACTAATCTATGAAAAGAAATAGCAATGGATTACAATGCTTCCTATTTAGACTATGTGAGATTATTCTATTGCATAAAAGGAAATCTACACTAAGAATGCCATTATCATGCAACTAAGAAAGCAAATATGAACTAGATGATGAAATGAAGCAAGTCTTCAATATCTTCAAACTCCAAATGCACCTAAAACCTGCAGTATAACAATAGCATAAAACAAGTGGATCCAAATGAAGGAGAGAGCTCTCCTTTTATAAGAAATGAGGTGAAATGGACCATGGAGATTAAGAGGAAAAAAGTCTTAATCAGCGGTGGAGCTTGAAAGAGGAGCAATCCATGTGCACACATATCCTCCAATAGGAAAATAAGAGTTGACTTTATGTCCATATGAGACAAAAAGTGCTTTTCTCTTTTTTATAAAATATGAATAATACTTTATTTGTGCAACTTAGGATAAAAGGAAAGTGGGGGCTTTTTTATTTAATCAAAAGGGGAGGAAATATTCCTTTTAATCAAATAAAGACTTAGGATAAATGGTTAGCCCAAGGATAAAAATCCAATATATGATCAAAATTAAGATTTGATCAAGAAATTAATAATGTTGAAAATATTGATTATTAATAAAATTGATTCAGGGTTTATAAATTGAATAAATGGGGCCCAAAGTCTAGGCGACCATTTTAGGGTGCATACAGATAGATCACGTGGGGTTGATATCACGAGCTTTGGTGAATCAAAATTGGTTAGTGTGTCTTCTCTTATTGATTGATACATTCTCTCCCCAGAGAGGTTGATAGATCACGTGGAGTTGATATCACAGACCTTGGTGGAACAAAACTTTGTCTTAGCGTGTCAGATTAATCTACTTGCTTTGTTTGGGTTAAAAGTGAAAAGGTGTCAAAACCTTGAATCTGGAGCCAAGTCCCCTTGTGGTATAAATCTGTGAGTCACCTTTAGAGAGGGTTAACCATAGCGGACAATCCCTTCACAGGGCAAACTGCGTTGACAGAACCTCAAGCGGTAATAGCCATTTTCGCCATGGTAGTGACAGCCGCTATATAAATGTCCTTGTGGAACAAATCTCTATGGGTATGGTTCATTGTTGGGTTGTCAGATCTCCCTAGCAGCTCTTGAAGATTAAGTTCTCGGACTGTGTCAAAACCCTGGTGTGCCGGGATTGGAGTTCACCCTTTTGAATCATAAAAGTTGCAGAGTCAAACCATTACTAAAAACCTTAGAGAGGCCAATTTTTCATTCTCAGGTATATGTGTGTTATTGCAAAACTTTTTAGAACATACACAAATAGTACTCTCAGGGATTAGCACAATTTGGTCACTTGATTGTTCATGCGCAAGGTTGCTTTTGCCCTTGTTCATTGTTTTCAGACGTGCTTGGAATCACTTGCTTGTTGTTCTGCGTGCTTGTTTATCTACTTGGCTATTAAAAATGATCAAATCCGGTATAACCTTCAAAATCTAGACAGTACAATTTGCAAACAATCCAAAATTGAAAACCTTAAATTTTGCAAAAATTGATGTAAAATCCTTTCTGGAGTCAAAAGTCATTTTAGGAAGTCAAAAGTCGTACGACTTTTTGTCAAATGTCATTTCAGTATTGCCCATCTGTCATATGATTGAGAACCCAATGTCGTACGAGTTTTCATGCCAGCAAATCCAAGGAAGTCAAAATCCTGTTAGCAACTGTCGTATAATATTTACAACTATCGTTTCATTGCTACCCAACTGTCATACAAGTTTTACAACTGTCGTTTCATTGCTACCCAACTATCGTACGAGTTTAGCAACTGTCATTTCATAGACTACCCATCTGAGTCTGCAGAGTGTCGTTTGGAAAAATTTGAGAGCGTTGTCAGAAATTATCAAATTGCAAGATATCCAATGTTTCCAGCCTAGTTCCAAAATCTGTCAAAAATATCATTGTGTCAGGAACAGAGCAGTAGCTATTAAGCATTCTACCATTTTCCAAGTTTGATGTTTTGAATCTGATCTAGTCTTCTGTTTGATCAATTTGAGTCCTTTTTATCTCATGTCAAAACTTTTTCATAACTATCAATCTTCAATCAATCTTCAAAAATAGACTAAGTGTTGAGAACTCGTGTCCGCTATCTTTTGGGTGATCTATCCCATACATCCAGGGCACAGTTTCCTTCACCCACATCTCATCAGATCTTCAAAACTATCATAATCTTGACAAAGTTGCGTCATCCAATTTTCTTGAATCAAATTGTTCTTCAGTTGTCTTCGTCATTTTCTTCTGTTTCATTCAAAGTTAATGGTGGAGACTAGAGCTTCTTCACACAAAAAATCAGAAGAAACATCTCAGAACTTACTTTTGACGAATACCCCGGGTCCAACTCTTGAACAACTCATCAAGTCAGGTATCTACAAAGACGACGGTCTCGGTAACTTTCGATTGAAAATTGGTTACATACCTCCTTTATCAACTCACAGAGGTAATCAGCAAACTCCTCCTCAATCTGTTCCAGGGAGCCCAAAAACTCCTATCATGTCTCAAGCAGGGAAAAACCACGGTTCTCTAGGAGGAGGATCCCAGGGACACCATTCTCAACATAATGCCAACAAAGAACCTACCCCCTCTGAAATCCATCGATGTCAGAATGATGATGAATTCCAGAGAATGATGAGGCATTTCTTGAAAGTGGATAGAGAGGCATACTTTTTACAATTAGCTCAGGAAGGGGCTAAGCTTCCTCCCAACTTTAACGTTGATGATATAATCACACATGAGGAAGAAACTCCACTCATAGCTATGACAAAATAGATGCATGCTATACAAGTCAAATTTAACAATCTTAAGAAGGAGAAGGAACCCAAGGAGTTCTCCATGGAGGCCCTATGTCCTTTCCCGTTCGACAAAAAATTGTATATGCCACCATTCCCAAAAAGAGTGGAGATACCAAAGTATGACAAATATGATAGACACTCTGATCCTCAAGATCATGTCAGAGAGTTATGTACGCAATCCATGGAATTCATGCATGAACCGACTTATCTAATGCATCTTTTTCCTAGATCCTTGGGAGGAGCATCCATTCAGTGGTTTTCAAGATTACCTTCTACGATCAAAACTTTTGAGGAATTGATTAAATTATTTTATCAACAATATTCCTACAATATTCAACATCTGGTCACCATGATCAATATCTATAACCTCAAGCAATATCCAGGGGAATCATTCCTAACTTTCCTCAAGAGGTGGCGAAAGAAGTTTTCTCTATATGCTAGACCAATTCCCAAAATGGAGAAACTTGAAATCTTTATCAATAACCTTGTTCCAGAGCTCAACTATCCATTACAAATGCAAGATCATGTATCTTTTGATAAAATGGTGGATAATGCAATCAAGATTGAGAAAGTACTTGTCAAGAAAGGAGAAATCACACTTCAAAAGGACAAGTCTGAATCTGGATCTAGCTCAAAAGATAAAAATAAGAGCTGGAATAGAAACAAAGGTATCGTCTCTGATGGTGTTGTTGACACTATCCACACCCCATCAAAGGCACCGGCTTACAATCTCACCCTTGCCACCAAAGCCATTGAAGCTTCAGAGCAAAAATCTGCTGAACCATCTCCAAAGAAGCCATTCAAATGATGGGATAATAAATGAAAGTTTACTCCCCTGGGAGAATCTTTAGAATTTGCCTTGAGAACCCTGATAGCTGATAACATGATCTCTTTACCACCAATCTGAAACCCTGATCCGGATCCAAAACCATATTGGTGGAAAGATAATGAATTCTGTGCTTTCCATCAGACTAAAGGCCACAGAACTAATGGATGCTTCCACTTGAAGCATACCATTCAAGACCTGATAGATCAAGGGGACATCACGATTGATAATCCTACCAGTAATAATGATCACACAGCATTTATAGAACCGTTTCCACAACATGGCAAGGGAGTTTCCACTTCTCAGCCTAACATGGGGGCAAAAGTCAACTATGCCTACCCTGGAAACAATGCTGTCATCAATATGGTTGAACCATATCTCTCTGAGAGATGCAATGTCATCATGATTGTACGAAGAGACATAAATCATTCCTTAGCTAATGTGGTTACCAGATCACAAGCTCAGGCTCATCTGAAAGGACAAACACCAAGTTCATATAATGTCCCTAAGATACCTTTCAATCTCACATCTACTTCTAAACAGAAGGTTGCCTCGAAATCTTCCAATCCAAAGGATACAAGACCTACATCTTACAGCATCGTCCAAAAACTCCAGCATACCAATGCCAAAATCTCTATGTTTGAGTTACTTCGAATATCTCCAGCTCACAGAGATATCCTAGACAAAGCTTTGCTCGGCTCTAATGTTCCTGATGATCTAGATCTAGACAGGTTCCAGACTATGGTTGGTCATCTAATGTCTCCGCAATATATCTCCTTTTCAGAGGAAGATGACAACTCCCTAAGTCACCCACATAATCAGCCCTTGCACATAGAAGTCTTGATCCAAAATCGTCGAGTCAAACGTGTGTTGATAGATCGGGGCGCAGGCCTCAACATTTGTTCTTACAACTTAATCACACAATTGGGATTCTCACAGATGGCTATTGATCCTCGAAAGAAGATCACCATAAAATCCTATGATGAACAAGAAAGAGCTTCTAAAGGCACCATTGTCTTACCTATCCGAGTGGGTCCGGTCATCAAAGATACCACATGTCAGGTGCTTGATCTACCATTGGCTTACAATATCCTTCTAGGGAGACCCTGGATACATGAAATGCAAGCTATTCCTTCTACGTACCATCAATGCTTGAAATTTCCCTATGAAGGAGTGGAGGTTACTATCCCAGCAGATCTGAGTACAACTTGCAATACATTGAAGGAAAGTGCCGATAAGCTTGTTCCCAATAACAAAGAATCTTCCATCAAGCAACAAAATGTGGCTTCCACATCCAAGATGGAAGACATTGCTAAAGAGATCAATATCAAAGAAAATGGGATGGGAGAATACACTATAGAGCCAGTCTTGTCTCTGACACCTCTCCCTATCTCGCCCAAGTCATATGGACAATCTTTGAAGCAATCTAAATCAGAACCTAAGGAACCTATGGAAGCATACAAAAGAAATTTTGTGGTGGAGCAAGTATCCAAACAAGAATTTGAAGAGGATGAAGCTGTGCTTGCATGGCTATACAAAGATGATTCTGAATCCAAAATTGTTCAACCTAGTGAATCTATAGCACCTACAATCCCTTCTAATTCATATGGTCTAGGGAACAGATTGATAGCCAAGATGGGATATTCCGGTCAAGGACCTCTAGGAATCAGAGGAAAGGGTCTTGTGACACCCATTCCACATATTGGTAGAGCCAACAAAGATACTGGTGGCTTAGGCTTTAAGAAGAAACCCTATCATCTCAAAGGTGGTTGTTCTCATGTCATAGAACAAATTGCACCAAGAGAACCCCTTCTTAAGAAAGAAGAGACAGAACCCTCAGATGATGATTCAGATAGTTCAGAACTCATCCCCTATGAAAAATTGCCTAAAGAGATCAAAGATCTTCTTGATGATAAAGATGATCCTATCAAAAGAATTAATGTAGTAGACACACAAGAACCTACTGTAGCGCAAGAGATGGTTGCACCACAAGAACCAGCCAATCTCGAAGGCAATCAAACTGATCAAGAAGAAGGGGGTAGTTATTCTGACACTGATTCCCATGAATATGAATTCAAGTCAGAAACTGAGGGTAATCCTTCTTGGGGTATTCATCCTAATTTCACACATTTTCTAAGATTTCCTAGAGATCCTGAATCAGAAGCTAAGTCAAATGACTATGAATGGGGTGCCATTCCAGAAGAAGATGAGCTTATAACAGAGAAATATATTGATGTTATTCACCAATATGTATCTCAACCCAACGTAGGTCTAGAGAGAAACAATGAACTTAACATGTCGGATCCACCTATGGCTGAAGAGGACTCCCATGATGATGTTGAGCCTATTCATGAATTGAACATTTTGAGCTGTGATATCACCTTTGAACTTGAGCATTGGGTTAGGACCAATGATGACATATCCACATCCGTGAACACCATATCCCAAGCCTTTCCTGCTTTAACTATCCAACGCCCTGATCTTATTGACCGAACTTCCATGAACCTGAGCCATGGTATTTATACCTTCCCGAATGACTATGCCCTTCCCTGCTACCTCAATACAGTTGAGCCTATGATTACTTCCATCAATGAACCAAGCGTCAGCATGACCGAGTCAGACATCAAATATCTTAGTCAAAAAAATAAAAATAAAAATAAAAAGAGTTTTGAGGGTGAAAACCACTTTGTGGCAGTCTCAGAACCTACAAAAGTAAAAAGAAAAGACGTGTCTGAAGGTGAAAACCTCTCTGAGGCACCTAAGGATGAGATATTTGATGTCCTTCCGAGTCATTTACAGGATAGATCTCCAGTTCTGATTGAGCCAACTCAATCCATCAATTTGGGTACAACAGAGGAACCACAATTGGTACATGTAGCACAATCTCTATCAGAAGAAGAGAAACAAAAATTCACTACATTCTTATCAGACAAAAAGATCAGCTTTGCATGGAAATATTCAGATATGCCAGGATTGGATCCTAATCTCATTATGCACCATCTATCCATTGCTCCTGGAGTAAAACCAATCAAGCAAAAATTGAGAAAGATGCATCCTCATGTTGCACTCTTAGTCAAAGCAGAACTAGAAAAAATCCTAAAAGCTGGATTCATCCGTGTCATAGACTATGCTGAGTGGATCTCTAACACTGTACCTATTTCAAAACCAGATGGTTCAATCAGAGTGTGCACGGACTTTAGAGATGTGAACAAAGCATGCCCTAAGGATGACTTTCCACTACCTAACATTGATATGATAGTGGACATGACTGCGGCTATGAAATGTATTCCCTTATGGATGGTTTTTCTGGATACAACCAAATCAAAATTGCTCCAGAAGACCAAGAGAAAACTGCATTCACATGTGTGTGGGGAACCTTCTGTTGGAATGTTATGCCATTCGGACTCAAAAATGCTGGAGCTACATATCAAAGAGCAATGACATCTATTTTTCATGATATGATGCATAAAACAATGGAGGATTATGTGGATGATACCTTGGCAAAATCCATGATTAGAACTGAACATCTAATAGACTTGAGCATGATCCTAGACAGAATGGAACAGTTTAGTCTCTGACTAAATCCTAAGAAGTGTGCTTTTGGTGTCACTTCTGGAAAGCTCTTAGGATACATAGTTTCAAAGAAAGGCATTGAGGTCGATCTAGCTAAGGTGAAAGCTATCATAGAGATGCAACCTCCCAAGAATATCAGTCAAATGCAAACTTTGCAAGGGAGAGTACAGTCCATCAAAAGATTCATATCACAGTTAGCTGACATATCACAACCTTTCACAAAGACATTACATAAAGGTGTGACCTTTGCATGGAATGAAGACTGTGCAAAGAATTTTGATCATATCAAGAATTATCTCTCGAATCCTCCTATCTTAATGCCTCCTATTCATGGGAAGCCATTAATATTATATGTCTCCACAACAGATACATCACTAGGGGCATTGCTAGCACAACATGATGAGAACAAAAAGGAAAGAGCCATCTACTATATAAGCAGAACATTGGTGGCGTATGAAAAGAACTATTCTATGATTGAGAAAGCTTGTCTCACTGTGATCTTTGCATCACAAAAATTGAGACATTACATGTTAGCTCATACCACTCAGTTGGTAGCTAAGATTGATCTACTGAAGTACCTACTAAGCAAAGTTGCCCTCACAGGTAGACTAGCTAAATGGGTCATGCTCTTGAGTGAATTTGACATTGAATATGTTGAAAGAAAAGCTATCAAAGGACAGGTCATTGCTGATCAATTAGCTGAAGCACCACTATTTGATGATACACCCATGCAAATGGAATTTCCCTATTCCTCTATCATGCACTTCTCTTCTAGAGCATGGCGGTTATTCTTTGATGGCTCCTACACACAAAATGGATCTGGAGCAGGCATATTGTTCATCACTCCTCAAGGATACTCGATACCCAAAGCATTCAGACTAAAGTTTCCTTGCACAAACAATATTGTTGAATATGAGGCACTTCTCAATGGTATGAAAATGGCAATACAGTGGAGAGTTACAGAGATGCACATCCATAGAGACTCACAATTGGTTATCCATCAAGTCAACGATGTGTACCAAACCAAAGATGAAAAGCTCATTCCTTACAAGAGAATGGTAGATGATTTAAAGAAATACTTCATCTCTATCACATTTGAGCAAATACCTAGAATGGAGAATAAGGTTTTTGATGCAATGGCGACACTATCTACTCTCTTACAGCAGCCTGAACATGAGCTACGCTATGAGTTCCTAGTGGAAGCCCTATCCTATCCTGCATATGACTCCCCTGAAACCCGCATGATCTGCACTATTGTAGGTTATGACTCATCTCGCTACAAAAATCTATTCTCCTATCTCCATGACCAAATCATCCCTGAGTCCTTTAACCATTTTGAGAAATGAAACCTTATCCGATCCGCATCTCGATATGTCATCATTGGTAATGATCTATACAAATGAGGTCTAGATGGTACACTACTTAGATGTTTAGAACGGGAAGAGTCTCAACGTGCATTAGAGGAAGTCCACGAGGGTATATGTGGGTCGCACTCAAATGGTTTAACATTAGCTCAAAAACTTATTAGGGCTGGGTACTATTGGCCTGAAATGGAGAAAGAGGCTATTAAATTTGCTAAAAACTATCAACAGTGTCAAGTACATGGCAACTTGATTCATGCTCCAGGGAGAGATCTGATTCCCTTTACTACACAATGGCCTTTTCAATAATGGGCATTTGATCTCATAGGTGCTATCCATCCGCACTCTTCTAATGGACATACCCATATAATCACAGCCATAGATTATTTTACAAAATGGGTAGAAGCAGTTCCTCTAACACAAGCAACAGGGAAACAGATCTCTATGTTCATCCTGAACTACATCATTTGCAGATATGGGATCCCTCACTCTATAATCATAGATAACGGGGGACAATTCAAAAATAAGGATCTAGATGACTTATGTGCTAAATTCAAGATTACACAACATTGGTCTTCTATTTACTATCCTCAAGGGAATGGACAAGCTGAGGCTTCAAACAAAAATCTCCTGAAGATCTTGCACAGAATAGTGAATAAAACAGGAAGAGACTGGCATCTCATGATCAATCCAGCTCTCTAGACATACAGAACTAGTATCAGAATGCCTACAGGGGCTACACCTTTCGCTTTAGTTTATGGGTCTGAAGCGGTACTACCTATTGAGGTTGAAATCCCATCACTTAGAATCAGAATGCATGGACTTGTCATTAATGAAGACTACAGAGTGTCTAGGTTACAAGAACTGGAATTACTAGATGAGCGCAGGCAAGTAGCGTATGATCATCTTAGAGTGTATCAGAAAAGAATGTCTAGAGGCTACAACAAGAAAGTCAGACACAGAGAATTTCAGGTTGGTGATCTAGTCTTGAGAGAAAATCCTAAAAATCAATCCCATCGAGAATGCAAGGGGAAGTTTGAACCCAACTGGCTGGGTCCCTTTGTTATCACTGCTACTTTTGGCTCTGGTGCCTATCAACTCTCAACGACTGAAGGAGAACAGCTCCGAGTACCAATCAATGTTCTCCATCTGAAGAAATTCTACGCCTAAGGCATTCAGTCTATGGTAAAATGTCCTGAAAAAATCTTTAAAATTTGAAAAAGTCCTGAAAAAAATGAACATCTTGGTGAAAACCTAGCAATAGGTGCCTTGATGATTCACAAAAAAAATCAGAAAATATCAACAGTACAAAAAAATTGAAAAAATGAAAAATAAAAAAAAAATTGAAAAATGAAAAATACAAAAAAAATGAAAAAAAGAAATAGTGCCTTGGTGAAAACCTGGAAACAGGCACCTTGGTAGCAAAAATAGAATCTCTACCAAGATGGTGAAAACCTAGCAAATGGGTGCCACTTGTTCCAAATGCTCCATCTATCAGTGCAATCTTGGTCTTTCCCAGCTTTCAGTCTTGCTTTAGTTTGTACATATCTCCTAGTTTGTTTCAACATTTCCAGTTTTCAATAAGTCGGTCTGTACACCAACCAGCTCAAGCATCTGTATCCTATCAATGTTTAACACTTGGGGGAAATCAATGTCATATCCTATGGCCTCCAATGTATCTTAGACGGATCATATCCAGTCAGAGTCCTTTGAAGCTTCAAGTTGAGTTAGTCTGTCTGTCTCGTCTCCAGAAAGGATTTTGCATCTACAACAATGCAATCAAACATCAAAACTCAACTGAAAACAATCTATATTTTTTTCATGCTTTTATCTCCTTGTATGCTTACTGATTCACATTGAGATTTTTGCATATTGTGTCCCTTCGAGCTCTTCAATGATGTCCTTTACAGGATTTAGAGAGTGATGACTGGGGGCATAATCTTTTCTTGGTTTTCTGCTTGTATGTGAAAATCTAACAACTTTGGAAATTTTGGATTGAACTGGTGTCCGACTATAAGAGCCTCTATCTCGAATTGGATGGCCATGCGTACCTCCACCATTGATACCCAGACAATTCAAAAAAGTTTGACCTAACTATTATCTTTTTGAGTAAGTTCTTTCTCCTATTGTGGAACGCAATCTTGCCTAAGGAGGTGAATGATAAAGGGTCACCACGGGTAATTCACATTGGATTTAGAATGATCTCTTGACTGTTTGATGTGTTTGCCACGCAAGGCGTACTCAGGTCATCACGACATTTATGTTTTGATGCTTATACAAATTGCTATATCAAAATGGACATGATATTCATGTCATCCTGGCGTTTGTGCCTTGGTGCTTATATCTGATCCAACATTCTGAAAATAAATCAATATTCATATGTCCATGGTTGCATAACCAGTGGGTGTTGTATTGATTCTTGTGCATACAAATCGATATTCATATGTCTATGGTTTCATGGCTAGTGGGCATTGTATTGATTTATCCGGTTACCTAAAAGTTCAATGATGATAACAAATTGATACATGATCAGTGACTAGGTCCTAGGTCTTAGGTTGCATTTCATATTGCATGCTTCTTTACATTTTTCATCTTTGCATGATCTCACAATGACTAAATGAACTTCAAATCTTAAACAATTCTTCATATCAATTCTTCAAGTCTAACAAGAGCTGAATCTCACACGAAGGTTCCTCCAATGAAATAGCAAGTAGAATCCTTTTTCAGGATCAAAATTGAAATCTGAGATCATTTATCTTATTCACTACTTGCATAATCGACCTTCTATCATCACAGAAATCTAGTATTCAACTTAACTGATTAGCTTTCATCAAACTATCAAAATTTCAACTTGGTCAAACCTAGTCAAACTTGGTCTCCAGGACCTCCAAACGATGCAGAATGCGTTCTCAGACTTGTATAACCACTTCTCAAATCAATCAACATGCTTCTGAGCTCTCAACGTTGACTTTTCTTGTCAGATTTCAATTTTAATCCCAAAGGGGGCATGGTATTGCACATCACTCAAAGTCTGTAAATCAAATTCTATCGATCAAATCTATCAATATCTTTCATCAGTAATCAAGACAAACAATCACGTCTAGTTACTGATTCAAAAAAAAAAAAAGACCTCATCGCTCGAGGCAAATCTATCATCACTTGGGGCATATCAGATTCATCGATCCATATCAATTTGGTATTCTCTTAATCTTGTAATCCGTATCAATTTTTGCAACCATCAGATCATAGTGTTCTTTCCTTGGTTCTTCGGCAACCGAAGGGTTTGGATGTGATACTTGCTAGTTCTGCTAAGACAATCAAGTCTAGAACGGGTCACTCACTTCTTATCAATCCTAAGGTTTGGAATCAGGCATTTTGGACACTTTTTCGCAATCATAGGTTCATTTTCTGTTATAGTGAACATTATCTTTGGTCATTCAGGACCTATTATCTTCATATCAAATTCAATATCAATCAACTCCTATCTCAATATCTTTCAATCAGTTTCTATCTTGAGATCGGTTTATCTTTTGAATCAGTTTCATATCTTTATCAAATACAGACTATCTTTGAACCACTGCGCTTTGCACAGTAATTCAAAGAGGGGCAAAATGTAATACCCCAAAAATGGGCTATAAGTTCATTAACCTCCTACATCGACAAATCAAACAAAATTGACATCGAAGTCCTAACCTAAGGCACATCTGAACATCATCAAATCTAATTGATTATCTTAAATTCTACATCGGGGAATATTCCTAGTAATATTCCTAATCATCATAATTATCTTTAATTTTATAATTATTTGGCAATAAATCACATTTATCCTAAAGTTTGATTAATTGAATATTTTCATATTTAATTAATTAGATTTAATATTTGCCACTTAATTGTGTAATTAAATTTAATTCTATCTATTATTAATTGTATTATTTAATTTTGACAATAAATCTAATATCATATGAATAATTGATTAAATTCTTATTTAATTAATTAAAGCAAATTGTCATTATTTAATAATATAGTTTTTAATAAAAATTTGATTAAATAATTGATTAACCCATAAATCAATTGTTTTATTTTTAAAAGCAATTAAGTTGGAAATAAATCACTTTATTATTAAATTAATTCATAAATAAAACATGCACAATCATAAAAGCAAACAACTATCAATTATCAATTAAAGCTAAACTCTATTTTGAGTTAAAACTTAGCTTTTGCATGTTTTTGTGAGTTAATTATCCTTTATTTAAAAATAACTCAAAAATCAACCTGAGTTATTTGAGTGATTTATGGCTTTCTTTCACAACCTCCAAAGCCCTAGATTTCTATAAAAACAAGGCTCAGCTCTTCATAATTCATCTCTCAATCATCTCTCAAATTTGCATCCAAGCATCTCATATTTTGCACAATCACGTTGGAGAATTGGAATTGAAGAATCAAAGCTCTTGCGAATCGACATCTTTGTGAGATCAATCTTATTTTTGCATTCATATTGCATATCATTGTTAGATTAGCATTGCATATCAATTTTCAATACCATTCATAGCATATCAATTTCATCTAGCATAGATTTCATATCAGATTAATCATTCTTATTGCATAGAAAAATATCAAAAATATAGCTTAATTGCATTCAATCTCATATCCATCTTTTGCATTCAAATCCTTCATTTAGGTGTCGTCTAGGTCACTGATCTTGATTACAATTTGAGAACATCAATCTCGCACCTACTAGAAGGCAGTAAATCGCTTGGTTAGATTACATTTCAATTTTGCACGATTTTGATTATAGCTAACCTCTAATGTTTTACTGAAGTGTTGTGTCTACAGATCAGGTACAATTTTCACACACACAATAGCCACAACCAATCTTGGATAGCCTTTGGAAGATGAAGACTAGCCCGAATCACCCGCTTGAGTTGGCCAACCAACACTTGTTAGCAAACCCCAAGTAGGACCTGCTGGTGGAGGCCAAGTTGAGGGAGATCCACGGTAGTGTGGAGGAACAACATATCTATGTGGTGATAAGCGGTGTTGGGGTGAATAGCGGTGTTGGGGTGAATAGTAGCTTTGGGGTGAATAGCGACGAGGAGGCTGAGAGTGGGAAGTGTCGATATACCACTAAGAAGAACTCTGACCCCAACACCGACCTCGAGCAATGGAATGGTCATCAGAAATGGAAGCTTCTGGAGGATCTCTAGCCACCATACATGGAGTGTTTCCCCAATGCTATAATAATTCCTACAAGTGGTCCACCTCAAGGGTGCTTGAGGCTGTATCTGTAACATTACATTATTGCATATGCAAGCTTTAGCATATATGAATACATAAGAATCAATTAAGGTGTGTGAAAAAAATGGCACATTTCTGCCTTTACAAATTGTAAAGAGAATTCCCATTTTGAAAGTGTGTCAAAGTTACAAAAAAGGAAAAGGAAGTTTAGGGTTATCTCTGAGAAGAACCATATGCCAAGAAAATATTTGAGGGCGAAATGGAAAAAAGAAACCATGAATCCAAACCCAATCATTTTGAGCCCTACTACAGAACCAAAACAAGTGAAGGAAGGACCTAGAATGGCCACAAAAATGGAAACAAGGATCTTGGACACCCAAATGATGGATGTGAGACCCTAATGGAAAGCCTTAGAAAAAAATACACAATGCAAAATGTGTTTTTTTGGGCTCAATGATAGCAAACCAAACTATAATAAAATGTAACCTCTAGGTGGAATGAGAAGAGTTCAAATGCCAACATTTTTTTAAAACGTCCACCACAGGTCAGTGGCATGAAAGCTAGCGATATCCTTGACTAGGTTTGTATCTCTAGAAAATGGTTTCTAGGTACCAACGCCATTCCTTCCACCAAGGAGTATGGCTAGTAATGCCAATTTTATGCAAAAGTTCTCCCAGTAAGAGAGAGAAGCAATTCAAAAGTGCATTGATCCTATTGTGTAAGGCAAAATTAAATTTGAGCATCCTCCCAACTGCGAAGAGATGTAGTAGACCTACAAAAAAGGTCATTTGGGGTCCGAATGCCATGCTTGTGAAAGCACAGAGCATGGAGACCCAAAAATCGTGCAAGTGGGAGGCCTTACATTTGAATTAATGGAGACCACCAAAGGCAAGCCATCTCTAAATCCATCTCCATTCCAACATAATCATAGTTTAGCTACTTCCCATGCATGACAAATGCTCTTCACTATAAAAGAACCCTAGATTTGAACTGGTTCTCTCATAATCAAAAGAGTTTGGAAGCCAATCTCTTTCCATGCTAGGAGATGTAAAGGAAACTCAGAAGAGATGCAATCATGAAGTACTTTCCAAGCCTTGTTTCCTAAGACACATTGAATAACCCACTTGACACAAAGGGTCTGGCCTTGCTTGTGAGTGGAAATGAGGCCAGGGCTACTAGATTTGTTAAGCAAGAAATAGTACTCCCAGGCTACTCATTGAAAACCAGGCTTCTTTGTATCTGAAGCCCATAAAAAATATTGTAGTAACCTCTCAAGCTTACTATATGTTTCTTAAGAAGATGACCAACAATAAGAATAATATACATGTGAGGTTGGGAGAAGCTTGAAATAGATTTAAAACTTCCCAACCAAGGATAGGGGTTTGGTCAAAGAGATTTATAAAATTCACAAGGGAAGCCATCACATCTTAGGGATTTTTCATCAACCATGGGAAAAGTTGCTTCCTTAAGGTCTTGAATAGATAAGTTTTGGTCATATAAATTCCTTTGGGAACCTGAAAAACAATTAGGGATGACTGCAATACAATCCTCGAGGGCTTGTTGAGTGGAAGGATTAGGGCATTGAGTAGTGAAAACTTTCTAGTAATGATTGGCAAAGGCCTGGAGAATGTCTGGGAGTTCAGTAAGAACTAAAGACCCCTCTTTGATCCTTTTAATACTTGGAGAGGAATGTCTAGGTGTAGATAGGAGAAGAACTCCTTACTAGCTTGATCTCCCACTTTTAGACAGTGCAAACATGTCTTATTTGAGCACCTTTGGATGCAAACCTATCAACAACCTACTTCTGATGATGAAGAGTTGCCACCTTGAACTGCAATTCAATTGAGAAAGGGTGAATTATCAATCTCTCAACTATTGCATGCAATTTTTTGGTGGTTTGATCATAAGACTGTCAATGGGATGGAGCTAGTTGTTTCCCATAAAAATGGAGGAATTTAGTGGTTCAAGGAATAACATCATTCCACCGTGAAATCCAACCCGAGGGTTGAGTGGGTTGAGGTTGTAAATTCAAAATTCTTTGAATGTGGTCCAGAGTAGGTGGATGCCTTAGAAGTGATGTATTAAAAAAAACTAAGTGTAAGAGGGATGTGGCAAAGCAACACATCATAAAATTGAAAATTTAATGGGAAAGTGGTTTGACAAGGTGACATCAGACAAAGGCGAGACTAGAAAATACTATTCTATCCCAAAAGAAAAAAAGAACTGAGAGGAAAGCATGGCATGATCAATGAATTTAAAGACTCTATCAGAACTAGCCTTGAAATTACTCCAAGTATGCCAAACTGCATGTGGAAGGCAACAGTTGGTATTGGGATTAAAAATGGCCTAATTTATTGTGCATGTAGAACCAGGCCTCACGCTCACCAACTATCCACTTGAATGGTGAAGTGCCATCTTTTTCAGAAGCCACATCAACCATATTGAAGTCACCATGTAGAACCCAAGTGGCTGGAGGTAGTGAATGAACTATCCAACACCAAAGGTACGTTCTTTCCAATGTATCATTTGGGGCATAAATATTAATTAGACCAAAGGGGTGATTGCTAATTTTCATGAGAATCCAAACCAATCTATGCAAGGGGTCCTCACCATGATTAACAATTGTATTTTTCTAGTGTGGCTCCAAAAGGGTAACCACCCCTTCTCTGCAGCTTCGTGGTTGGATGAAAAAACAAAATTGTATGGCCAAATAACACAACATGTTGCAACAAGGAAAAAACTATCTACCTCAATCTCCCAAAGGCAAAAGACATCAGTTCAAGGAAACCTATGAAAAAATATCTTGAACTAAATATTTTTGAGAGAGCTTTGTAAGACCCCAAACATTCCAGGAAAGAAAATTAATTGGAAACCATCATTTTTGTTGTCCTTGTCCCCAAGAGAGGAGAATTTATTATGAAAAAAATATGATCTTGAATGGAAAACAAAGTAAAGATCTATTGGGGTCAGCTACCTTTTACCTAGTCCTTCATCGTCAATATCCTCTCTCCTAGGTGGGCTATGAGATTGGTGACACAACGATACCATAATGATAGAAACCAATGGAGTTGGTTGTGGATTCCAAGATTCCAAAATAGGGCCATGTGAAAATATGGAAGAATATGTTGTTGATTGTGTCTTCCCTTGAAAAATAGGGTTTGAAAGAACCCACAGAGGGGAGATGGCCTTGGAAGCCTTGGAAGGTGAAGAGTCTTTTGATGGTGAAGCCATAGTAGGTGAGTCTTATTTAGGCTAAGAAGCCAAATTCTGCTTGCCCTTATGGACCATAGTTGTCCAACTGACATCTTCCTTACTGGTCTATAGTCCACGAGAAGCAACAAACTCCTTGGGAGAGGCTTACTCCTGGGTGTAGCCAAAGGACAATCCTTAATTTTATGGTATGCAGACTAACAACAGAAACATGTATTGGGAAGATTCAAATACATGACAAGTTGAGAGAAACATTGCCCACCATTCTGAATGTCAATTGTATCCTTAAGCTCTTTAGCTAGATCAATTTCAACACAAACCCTTTTATGAGGGCGGGCATGATAAAAGCGCTCAAGCTCCATAAAAACTACTCGGCCTAAAGTTTGGGAAATGTTTTGTAACAAAGGCCAACAAGGCAAGGGAAAACTAGGAAATTTAATCCAAACCAAAACTTTAAGATTTTTGTCATCAGAGACAATGAATTCTCAAGACCAAGGTTGGAAAACAAGAAGAGAAGAATGGAAAAACCAAGAGTTGTTTTTTAGAACACCCTCCACATGAGTGGGGTTCCCAAAATGGAATAGGAAAAAACCTTTGGTCAAATTTTTAACACCATTAAGGTGGACCCCATGAGGGAGTCAGGCCTTGGTGACCCAATCCCACAACACACTTTCAGAAGGAACATGAATAACAAAATATCCAATTAAAGTAATTTTTTTAAGCCATTCACAGGCATTGTCAAAATCTAGCAATAGAAAAACAACAAGCGTGACAGAGATCTTACCTTGTGAAATACCTTTAGAATAAATTTCCATGGTCTTTTGCTTGGAGGAGCCACGATCACCTAGATCCAACACTTTAGCACTAGTAGCAACTATTGTGCCAAAGCTAGCCGCGACCATTAAAAATGGCTTAGTAACTCCCACAATAAATGAGGTTTGAAAGGATTGGTGGACTTGCAGTACATAAACCCTAAATACAACCTAGCAGGATGGATGCTAACATTTACTTGTAGAGCACTCTCCTAGGCTTCAGATCATGTGGAACTATTTTTTACTAAGATCAACACTATAGATATTTTAAGTATATTTGTGTACAAAATATTATAAGATATCAATTTAAAGTTTTTTTTTACTTAAAAATTATTTTTATTTTACATTAAAACTATTCTATTTAATTCATACATGTACATGAACATACATTTCATTATGTTTGTATATATTTTTTATTTTTTATTTATTATTAAATGGTAATATTTCTACAAATAAATTAGTATCAAATTTTAAAAAAAAGATAAGAACTTTTGTTAGCACATTCATAATAGTACACTCCACCCCTTATTGTCATTGTAAAATACAAAAATAACTATGTTGACCAAGCATTTCAAAAACTGACTAGAAAAAAAGTAAATATATAAAAAATCACAAATACATAGAGTCCCTCAATAGAATACTTTGTATTGTTTTCTAGAAAGTATCTTATGAATAGTTTTTTTCAAAGTCTAAATATTAAATATGTAGAAAAAAAAAAAATTATTTGTTAAAAGTTCTAAAAAATATACAAAGCTAAAGCACTTTTTTGAAAATTTATTTTGTTTAATGCATAAATGTTTAGGTGAAACAAGTTGTCTAACTATGAGATTTTATAATATTTGATCAATTGATAAAGAAGATATATCTAAACTATAATCACATAAAATACATGTTTTATAGAAAATAAAGAAATGTGAAATTTTCACTTGTTTAGGTTTACATCTTTTAGATTGAAATGACATGAAATGACCATCAATCATCAATCTATTTATTAGTATTCTGTTATACTTGTAAAAAATTAAGGCATTTAGTTTGGTGATGTTTTCATTTTTCTCATATGCATATATATTACTTTTATTCATATTTTTTATCATTTTGGAGGAAACTAAAATTGACCACTATCATTTGGTCAATTTATCCTTATTATTCATCAATTTCACATTGATAAAATTAATTAAATAATATATTATTATTTAATTAATATTTTATCATCTCCCCTCTATCTAGACCACCCCCAAAGATAATTATTTTCATCATATTATCTATTCTAACCTTTCTATCTATTAAATTAAATAAATGACCCAATTTATTTAATTTAATTCAAAACCCTCATCTCATCCAAATATGAATTAAATGTGACAATTAATTCTATATTTTCTCTCTCCAAAATCACATCCTTCAACTCTCTTACGTGCATCCTAATCTTAATCCTCACCCAATCCCTTTTTAATTACTTACATATTACTAATCTAGGATTAAGAAGTGGATCTACTCCCTGCCATTAATTACCATACACCTTGTCTCTTCAACCTTAAAATGTATTTCTTTTTTGGGAAGGGACCTCCATATGTGTTTCCCTTCCCAAGTACTCTGAAGGAATTAATTTTTTTTCTTCTCACTCCAATGTCTTTGGAGTGTGAGGACAAGAATACCTTTTATGGAAAGACCTTGTCCACACTCCAAGGGTATCATCTCCCTCTTTCAAGCCCTCTTAGGATGCCGCTTGGCACCATCTCATGGTTTGAAAGTATCAAACTCCTCTCACCATTTATGTTCATCCTTCCATCCTAGTTCTCCATTCTATCTCCCTTCATTCATATTAGTGAACACTTCTCTATTTTTTAATCATCTTGCATCCATATCAATTAGGCATCATTATGTTGTCAAAATTTTGTGAAAAGACATCCAAATCAAATATTTTAGGAAAATGATTGCAATGGGAGGTTCAATATACTTCATTTTCATGTCATTTGATGTTAATTTGACCTCATTTTAACATAAGCTTGATTATTTTTTTGTTTTGTATTTTAAAGTTGATTTTTTTATAATTGCAATCTATTTAAAAATACGTATTTTGGTATGCATAATAGGACCCACATCATGGATTGAATTTAACATATTCAATAGTTTTCTATTGTTTCCATATCTTGCTTTGATGAACCCATCTTAGATTGGGTGGAAGTGCAAGACACATGCGAATTCACATATACAAATGTGAATGTATAAGGTGATATCTTTCTATTATATTTGAATATTGATGGAAAGTTCTCTATACATAGGTGAAATTGAATTTTAGGTTGTTGGGAAAATAATTCTAAGAGACTTCATCAATATAGTTGTTTGAACTCACTACTAATAAAGGTAAATTTGTAAAATTTGGTTGAATATACTCTAGACTTTATTGGATAAACCTGAAAATCAAAAAGTCAAATGTGGAGAACTTGGGCAACTTAGTGATTTATCTAGAAACTTGTCCAAAGAGGTGAATTTGCAATCATAGAGGCAAACCTAACATATTGATAGGTGAATTTAAAATGTGTACAGTTATTCTTAAATCTAATACTTGCATTCCAATTTGATTTAGCTTTCTATAGTAATTAGCTAACTTGTCCTCGTGTGATCATACTAACTATTTGTGTAGCTTGCATTTGTCCAAGACTAGTGTATTTAAACAATATAACATCATTTCTTGAAGAATCATGACCAAAGATTTATTTTTTCCACTAATTTAAGAACACTTGATTTCATAAAGGGTTGATTAACTTTGTGTGGTTTGTTTTGGATTTGTATGTTGACATATTCTCTCCCCTTGCATTGAAAGGTGAGCTTGGGGATCACAAATTATGTGTCCATCCAAGTCTTGTGATTTTAATCATAGGGGCCCTAGTTATTGATCATATGATATGTCCTTGTGCTATGTACAAGATTAGAGATCAAAAAATTCTAGTGTTTACTTTGATTTAGGAGGCCTTCTTGGGGATTTCAATCTAAAAGCCTCTCAAGATACCACTTGACATCATCTTATGGCTTGAAAGGACCAAATTCCTCTCATCCCTTAATCTTCATCTATCGATCCTAACCCTCCATTCCATCTCCTTTGATTCATATTAAGTAACACTTGTCCATTCTTGAATCAACATGCATTTGAACCAATTGAGAATTGTTATTGTATGGTAAAAATGTGACCACACTTCTATGAATCATTACATTCAAGGATACTCAAGAATGAGGCCTCAAAAATTGATCCATAGCTCTCTATGTATGGAGTTGCAAGATTATGAGTTTTGCTCTCACCTAGAGCTATTAAGCTAATGACCTTGCTAGTCAACGACACAATGAGAGATTCAAGTGAAGACAAGGGCAAGAATGCCAATATCTCCAAGAATCCAAATGAATGCAAATGCAAGCTATATTAAGATGAATATGCAACTAGAAATGGAAATGCAATCTAATCTATGAAATGAAAGTACAAACTATGCTATGAAAGGAAAGTACAAGTGTTACAATCCCTCCTAATTAAACTATGTGAGATTAATCTATTGCATAAAGAAACTAAGCTAAGAATGAAGCCATGATTGCTATGAAAATGCAAGAAAGGAAACTATGAAAGCATGTAGATGTGATGCAACAAGAAAGCTCCAAATCTTCAAAAGCTCTAAATGCACCTAGAAAACTTGTAGCATAACATTAGCATAAAACAAGTGACCTAGAATGAGGAAGAGAGCTCTCCTTTTATAAGAAATGAAAAGGATGGACCATGGAGATTAAGAGGCAAAAGACTTAATCAAGGGTGGAGCTTGAAAGAGGAGCAATCCATGTGCACAAGTATCCTCCAATAGGAAAATAGGAGTTGACTTTTGTGCCCATATGAGATAAAAAGTATTTTTTCTCTTTTTATAAAATAAGAATAAATGCTTTATTTGTGCAACTTAGGATAAGAGGAAAAGTGGGGGCTTTTTATTTAATAAAAGGGGAGGAAATATTCCTTTCAATTAAATAAAGACTTATGATAAAATGGTTAACCCAAGGAATAATTGAATAAATGATGAAATAGGATTTGATCAAGGAAATTGATCCAATTGAAAATATTGATTTTTAAAAATATTGATTCAGGAATTTGATAAATTGCTGAATGGGGGCCCAAAGTCTAGGCGACCATTTTAGGGTGCATAAATTTGCCCCTCTTTGACTAATGTGTGATCATTTCAAGAACACATGTAGTCAAAGAAGTTGAAATGTGAGTTCATTTTGGGATCACAAAATAACTTAGACGTGTGTTCATTTTGGGAACACGCCCGGACAAAAATAAACAAAAGATTCTAGACAGGAGTTCATTTTGGGATCACATCCAAAATAAGAGATAAAAATATCAAGCTGAGTGAAAGCTCATAGAAAGATAGCTGAATCAAGAAAATCAAGGACTAAATCCAATAGGTACTGCCCCCTCGGAATCGAAATTGAAATCGGGTAGAGGAGAGACAGCAAGATGATCAAATCATAATGAAATCATAATCGAAGATAAATGATAACAGGATAACCATTAGGCAATGAAAACATGCCCCAGTGATGAATTAGAAGAAAAGAATTGGGGTGAATGAAAGACTAGAAGTTTGAAAGACATGAAAAGAAAGAAATTCCATCAAAGATCGAAGAATTATGCCTCAAAAGGTCAGTCAACTACACAGAAGAAAGAGAAAATGTTGAAATATAATTTTGACTATCAATATGACCTCGAATTTTGATTTTGAGTCCGAAAATGGATCCAGGATGTCAAAATTAGGTAAGGGTGTAATTTTTGTGCAATTTCAAAGTGTTTTGAAAATTGGTCAAAAAGTCAAAATGCTATAAAAGGGGAAAAAAGTGTCATTGTCAAAATCATTTGTCATTTAGCGATTTGAGAATTTTTAGACCTTAGACAGAGAAAATGGCTCAGCAAGAAGGAGTTCCTATCCACAAGCATCGATTCGAGCATGCCCGGTTGCACAACCGGCCGCCACACTATCCTACCCCAGTATGTTTTTGAAAAACTTGCCTGTTTTGAGTCATTTGTTGCATTTAATATGCTTTTAGCAAGGCTTTAAATTTTTAAAATTTAAAATTTTAGTTTTAGGGTGAACTATCACATGATACTTTAGAAGTATCGCACCCTTTGGGGAGAAACATCGTGCAATACTTTGCGGGTCCCCAAAGTATCGCACGTGTATAGACACCAGTATCGCATGATAACTGGTGAACTATCACACGATAACTAGCGAACTATCGCATGATACCGGGTGAAGTATCGCATGACCAAAGGTATATCGCGCTGCTATAGAAAGAAGTATTGCACAATACTTGTTCCAAAAGCAGTATCGCCCAAGTGGAAAATTTGATTTTTTAAGTATTTTTGAGCAAAAATGACATGGGTCCAGACAAGTTTACATTTTAAAGATGTTTTATACTGATTTTTAGACATCCATCATGATATGTTCTAACATCTAGCTTGCTGTAATGGCTTGCAGGAGAACTTTCCAGCGTTGATCATCAGAGTGCCGAAGGTGACCAGGTTGAGGTGTGTCTGAGATCTAGATGATCCAGGCAATGCTGACATCAGAGCTATGGGATTCAGATATCTATTGCAGTTCCCATATATCCGGGCTGATCATGGGCTATTGACAGCCTTAGCCGAGCAGTGGCATAGTGAGCATAACACATTTCATTTGCCCATTGGAGAGGCATCCATCACATTAGAGGATGTCTATAGGATTCTTCGAGTACCATGCCACGACGAGCCTGTAAGTATAATCATGCTTTATAGATAGTCATAAATGTAATGTTTCCATATAAGAGAAACTGACATGATTTGTGTGATGACACAGGTTTACTATGATCAGGATGCTACTAAGGGGCGGCGGGCCATCCAAGGGATGTTTCAGGATGTGACGATTCTTGATCGGCATGTCAACTGGGAGCGGCTGTTAGATGATTTCGCTAGAGATTTTCCAGTGTCGTGCATTGTAGCATCTATCATTTCACAGGCCCTGATGACTGATCGTAGTCAGCAGGGATTTATGCTCAGATGGGGCAGGTTACTAGTGGACTTGGTAGGCAAACCTCAGCACATGGCATGGGGGCCTGCCATACTAGTAGAGATGTATCATGAGCTTCACAAGATCATCTATAGGGATGGTCAGACATTGGCTTGTGGTGCCATCCTGGCATAGGTGTGGGCTTGGGAGCACATCACTGTGGTGTGCCCCAGGGTTTAGTTGAGAGAGCAGAGATATCCGTTCATCTACAGATATGCAGGTTTTATATCACATGCCCATACTAAGGATGTGACATACTATAGATGTGTTCTAGATGAGATGACTATCATCACATGGAGGCCATACAGGGATGTTGAGGGTTGGAGTGATGTAGAGGATGAGCTGAGTTCCATGTTGTGCACCTAGCCACTGGTAGGCTGACACTCAGAGATAGTTGAGAGATTCATCATCACTCAGGTGTGGTGATAGTTTGGGTAGCAGCAACAGGTCTCCACAGAGATGACCACTTATGCCAAGGCTTGGGATGAGGAGGGACATGGGTGGTTACCCATGTTAGACTATCAGTGGGCCATTGAGGAGACAATTGGCATCAGGAGGGAGCCCTGGGAGTACCTCCCAGATATGGCAGACCTAGGATCAGATGCTGCATACAGGGCCGAGCGACGGAGGGTTCCATTCCCTTGATTTATTGTACCAGATGCACAGGTACCAGCATAGGGTGGGGAGGATGATGATGGAGGGGGTGGAGGGGATGGAGGAGATGGGGGAGGTGGAGGGAGAGGGAGAGGGAGGGCTATGGAGAGGGGTGAGGGATTTGGACCAAGTGGCTAGAAATGGCCACGGGGACAAAGATCAGTGACCCTCGAGGATGAGGTGAGACCAACTGACTGATAGGCTGAGGTTAGGCAAGATCCACCTGCAAGAGGGGATGATCTAAGAGTGAGGATACAAGCTCTCAAGGCTGAGATATAGTAGCTATGCATCACCATAGCAGTGAGAGACCAGCAGCTAGCTGACTTGAGGGTAGAGAGAGATCAGCAAATCGCTGATCTCAGGGTAAAGATAGCATGCCGGGAGTAGGCAGAACAGGTTGATGCAGTAGAGATCTAGAGAGAGACAACACGAGCTACTTATTACCATGGACTCTACTTATAGGCTGTACCCAAGGGATAGAGAGCACCATCTTACTCTCAAAGGGAAGGCAAATCAAATATGGTGCTAGACAGGGCTACAACACCACCTCCACCACCACCATGTGATGGGGAGAGTTAGACCTAGGTTTAGGGCTTAGGTTTAGATGTTTATACATATCTTGAGACATTGATCCAGATTTTTGGATCCCATATTGTATTTTTTACAATGACATTGATTTATATATGAGATTACTAGATGTTCGATATATCATGTGTATTTTTCTCACTTGTGATGGATGTATCAGTTTATATATATTGTCTTGTCATATTGCTCAAAATGTTTATGTATATGCTCATGTATGTTCTCTCTCATAGATGTATGTTTAGATTCTCATGTGTATGATATAGACTCATGGTTCTGAAAATGACATTTTTGATATAGATATGATGATAAGATTAACCCCTTTTGATGATAGGAATAGGTCATGATGACAAAGACAAGGAGTGAAAGACATGATCAAGAAAAGAAGGATGAGTGCAGTTGACCAATAGGTCCAAGTATGATGAAAAGGATAGCTCTCTCCATATGAAAGATGCAAAACTAAACTATCATGAACCTAAAATGCAAGCTACTATGAAAAAGTGGTTGACTTGCAAGGTCACAATGCTTATAGATAGCTAATTATCATCATCGAGCTTTATTGGTAGTGTCATAAGATCATATAATGCACACTAGTATGACTATGTGAATCTGAATATGATCTATATCAGATAGAAATGTGGAAATCCCACCTAGGCACCAAAGACATGTAGGTCAAGATGACTAGTGCAGTGAGATTACCTAAGTTTTTTATGGCGAGATTATGCTTGTATCAAGACACATGAAAGTCAGGATAGCTATAAGCATGCACTCGTATAAAAATAGTCAAGGATAATACCTTGGCAATCCCTAGTGTCAAGTAAGACCAGCATAAATGCTCATGACAGTTAGGATCAATGAAATATGCCCACAAGTAGATAAAGAAATAAAACATGTTCTCATACCCTCAGTCTTCTAGCTATGCATCATCGAAAACTTCTCAGGGAGAGACCACTCATCAAAGAAATCCTCATAGACAGCACACAAAGAAAAATAAAGTCAACATATCTTAATCGAGTTGATTGTTTAAGTGCGTGTGTGTTGGTCATAGAGTCAAACTTTGAGTATCATATCTACTAATGAATGATATCACATCATACTTAGACTGTTGGTTAAGACATTTGATAAGTGTGTTAAGAAACACTTGACGTAAGGTAGTGTTGAAAAACACTATTGGGGTGATGTTGAAAAACATTGTTGTGAAATGCCCCAAGAGACAAACACGCCTAAAGGACCTATGCTAACAGTTATGCCCCCCCTAGACAAAAATAAAGACCAATTCCAGACCAAGGCAACAAGGTCAAGGCATGATGGAGAAAGGCTAAGTGTCGAGGATGCATGCTAAGAGACAAGGGTGCAAAGGCCTCAAGTAGCGCTTGTTTCCAGGTTTTCACCACTTGGATTTTTTTTCATTTTTTCATTTTTTTTTGTATTTTTGCTACCAAGGCACCTATTTCCAAGTTTTCACCAAGGCACTTTTTCTATTTTTTTGAATTTTTTCTATTTTTTTTTTTTTTTTTTAATTTTTTCCAAGACTTTTTATGCTTTTTAGGATTTTTTTCAGCATCATATGTGAATTTTTTTGGTATTTTTTTCAAGATCATAAAATATATACAAAGAATGCCCCCAGATGGAATAGGCATCATGGGTAGAACTTCTTGAGGTGCAAAACATTGATGAGATCAGGGAGTTGTTCTCCATCCTCATCAGATAACAAGTAAGCACCTATACCAAAAGTAGTTGTGATGACATATGGTCCAATCCAATTAGGTTCAAACTTACCTTGTTGTTCTCTATGTTGTTGGTTCTTAGGATTCTCTCACAAAACAAGATCACCTACTTGAAACTCTCTAGGGAAAACCTTCTTGTTGAATGCCTTGGACATACGCTTCTGATATACTCTCATATGATCAAATGAGGCCTTGCACTTCTCATCCAAAAGTTTTAAGTCCTGTAACCTCATGGCATGATAATTGTCATCTATGATCAAACCTTTGAGAGAGACTTGAAGTGAAGGGATCTCTACTTCTAAAGGTAATACTGCATCAGTGCCATAGGTAAGGGAAAAAGGAGTAGCCCCTGTTAGAGTATGTATAGTTGTTCTATAAGCCCATAAGGGTGGATTGATTTGCAAGTGCCAATCCCTACCATTCTTGTGAACTGTTCTATGGAGAATCTTGAGAATGGTCTTATTAGATGCCTTTGCTTGTCCATTTCCTTGTGGGAAGTAAATGGAGGACCAATTTTGTTTTGTTTTGAATTTCTTACAGAGGTGTGTAAGGTCCTTCTTTTTGAATTGACCTCCATTGTCAGTAATTATTTTAGAAGGTATCCCAAACTGGCAGATGATGTGATTCAAGATGAACAAAGAGATAGTCTTGCCTGAAGCAATAGAAAGTGGCACAACTTCCACCCATTTTGTGAAATAGTCAGTAGCCATAATAATAAACTTATGTCCACCTGATGAGTTGGGATGTATCTACCCAACAAGATCAAAGGCCCAGCGTTGAAATGGCCAATGATAAATAGAAGGAATCAGCTCCCTACCTAGAGCATGAATCAGGTTTCCATGTTTCTGACATTTTTCACAAGATTTGGCAAAGGCTACAACATCTATCTACATTGTAGGCCAATAATACCCTGCCCTACGCAACCTTCGGGCCATGGCAAGACCATTGGAATTCCACCACAAATACCCTCATGGATGTCTGCTAACGCTTGGTCAGATTCCTCCTTTTCCAAGCACCTAAGAAGTGTCCCATCTAAACCCCTCCTATACAGATCACTAGAGATAAGGGTGTGGCGAGAGGCATTACAGACAAGGTTTCTTCATTCTAATCGGTTAAATGATTCTAGAATGACACCATCATGAAAGTATGAATAGATAGCACCATAACGGGAAGACTCATGGGTGACCAAGGTAAAAATGATGTGGCTTTAAGAGGAGTAAAAGATGGGATGGTGTAGCTCTTCCACCAGGAATTCAAATCTTGATTCATGTTGTTCCAACTGAAGGAGTGAAGCTAGTGTAGCCATAGCATCTACAGCCTTGTTTTCTAGTCTAGGGATTTGTTGAAATGTTACAAATGTGAAGTAACGTCGCAATGAATCAACCATCTTTTTGTAAGGTATCAGCTTATCATCCTTAGTTTGGTACTCTTCATTTACTTGGTTGATAATTAATTGTGAATCCCCAAAGACATGTAGCTCTGTTATATTCCACTCTATAGCCATCTTAAGTCCATTGGTTAGAGCCTCATATTCTGCAATATTATTTGTGCATGGGAACAAAAGTTTGTAAGACTTAGGTATGTTGTACCCATGAGGAGAAATGAATAAGACTCCAGCTCCGGATCCATTTTTCATATTTGAACCATCAAAGAACATTTTCCAAGTATGCGTGGTCATGTACATTATATGCTCATCTAGGAATTCTACTTGAATAGGCATGCTATCTTTGACTAAGAAATCAGCAAGTTGATCTGCAATAGCTTGCCCTTTTATAGCCTTACGCTCAACGTACTCTATATCAAATTCTGACAAAACCATCATCCACTTAGCAAGTCTACTTGTGAGAGAAACCTTACCAAGAAAATACTTAAGAGGATCAATTTTTGTAACAAGCTGTATAGTATGGGCAAGCATGTAGTGTCACAACTTTTGAGAAGCAAACATGACCGCAAGACAAGACTTTTCAATACTATTATAATTGATCTCATAAGACACTAGAGTATGAATAATGTAGTAGATGGCTCTTTCCTTCCTAGTATCATCAAGTTGAGACAACAATGCCCCCAAGGAAGATTATGTCACTGAGATGTACAAAATTAATGGTTTTCCTAGGATAGGAAGCATTAGAATTGGAGGATTAGCCAAGTATTGCTTTATTTGATCTAGGCTCTTTTGGCAATCCTCATTCCAAGTACATGTGGCTCCCTTATGCAATGTCTTGTTGAATGGTTGTGCTCTATCTGCAAGCTATGAAATAAACCTTCGGATGGATTGGAGTCATCCTTGAAGACTTCTCATCTGACTAACGTTCTTAGGAGGTGGCATATCTAATATAGCTTGAACCTTTTCAGGATCCACCTCTATTCCTTTAGCTAAAATTATGAATCCTAGAAGTTTACCTGAGGTAACCTCAAATGCACACTTTTTTAGATTCTATCTTAGCTGAAACTGCTCCATTCGATCTAGAATCACTTCCAAATTGTCTAGGTGCATATCCCTTTGCTTAGACTTAGCCAAGGTATCGTCCATTTAATCCTCCATATTTTTATGCATCATATCATGGAATATTATGGTCATAGCTCTTTGGTATGTGGCTCCTGCATTTTTTAATCCAAATGACATGACGTTCCAACAATAGGTTCCCCATGCACATGTAAAGGTTATCTTTTCTTGATCCTCGGGAGCTATTTTTATTTGGTTATAACTGGAAAAACCATCCATTAAAGAGTATATCTCACAACCTGCGGTCATATCCACTATCATGTCTATGTTAGGGAGTGGAAAGTCATCCTTTGGGAAAGCTTTGTTAAGGTCTCTAAAGTTGGTACATACGTGAATGGACCCATCATGCTTTGAAACTGGGACAATGTTGGAGATCCACTTGACATAATCGATAGCTCTAATAAATCTTGCTCTTAAGAGCTTCTCTAATTCAGCCTTAACAAGGAGAGCTATGTGAGGATGCATTTTCCTCAACTTATGTTTTACTAGTTTAATTCTGGGATCTATAGATAAGTGATGCATAATGAGATTAGTGTCAAGCCCTGGCATGTCTGAATATGTCCAAGCAAAATTGATTTTCTTCTTTTGCAAGAACTTTGTGTATGCCTCTTTTTCTTGCATTGACAGAGACTGAGCTAGGTGTATCACTTGTGGAGCCTCCTCTGTATTCAAATTTACTGGTTGTGTCAGCTCAATAAGAATTGATGAACTGTCTTGGAAATAACTCGGTAGGTTATTAAGTACCCCATCCTTAGGTGCCTCAAAGAGGTTTTCACCTTCGGATACATCTTTTCTTTTTACTATTTTAGGTTCTGACACCACCACAAAGTGGTTTTCGCCATCAGAACCATTTCTCTTTTTTTTCTTTTCTTTTATTTTTTGACTGAGGTACTTAATATCCGACTCTTTCATACTTGTTGTAGGTTCATTGGTGGAAAAGGCTACGGGTTCAAGAGCATTCAAGTAGCAGGCTATTTCGTAGTCGGTGTGAAAAGTGAGGAGTTGAGGCTTTTGATGGCACTGAGACCAATCAATTAGGTCATAGTGAACAAGGGAGAGACTGATGGCAAGTTCAATGTTATTGATACGAAAGGCATTATCTCTAGTGATCGCACAGTTAGGATCTGTCAAGTTTCCCTCTAAGATACCCGAATTAGGATTCGTCCTACCAAACGAAGCATTGTCCACTAGGGAAATTCGAGGAGTCCAATCCTCTAGTCCTACACTAGACTTGTTGGTCACATCAGGTTGAGTACTATAGGTATGGACAACATCCATGTCCAAATCAACTGTTTCATCTAAAAGAGAGTCCCACTCATACTCATGTGAATCTATGTCTGAATCCCTGTTGGGATGTTTACACCAAGAAGGCTTGGGAAGCCTTGATGCAGAGGCTTCAAGATTGTGAAGGGTATCCCCTTCTCTAGCATTTGTGTTTGTGCTTACATTTGTCAAATCATCTGAATCCCCCCAAAGGAGATTTTTAGAAGGCACCCAATCATCAATCATGTCTTTCTAGTTTTGAAGATTAGGTATATAATCTGAGTCACTGTCACTATTCGTCGCAACTAGGATAGGGACACTTGTCTTCTTTTCATTATCAAAGCCTAGGCCAACCGTTGACTTAGTCTTGCGACCAAAAAGAGCATGGTTGAGTGGTTTAGCCTTGGCATCTAACCTGTGACTGAGAGGGCCATGACCTAGGTAGCCCATGTTTTTAACCAAAGTATACCCTCTCCTGTAAGCTTTAGGAGATGGCACAAAATTCTCAATGTGTTGATACTTTTCTTCTCTATAAATCCAATCTCTAATGGCTACCTCCTCTTTCTCCTCATGAATAGGTACTGAGGACTCTAAAAATTTTCCAAACAAGGTCATAGCTGAGGATGAAGGTTTCCTCTCAGGTGAAGGTTTCCCATAAGACCTAAGAAAGATTGGCATTTTTGTGAAGGAATCCGTTTGGTAGTCTCCCATGCCAAGGTCTATGGACTTAAACTTACTCTTACACTACTCAAGAGCAGCATTAAAATTATTAACTTCTCTATTTAGAGGAACATGAGAACCAACTAAAATAGTATTAACAAAAAATGTGCTATCCCCTGGTATGCATACTTCAACTCCATTGTAAGGGAACTTGACACATTGGTGGTAGGTAGAAGGCACCACTTGCATGTCATGAATCCATGGCCTACCCAACAAGATATTATATGCCAAAGGTCCGGAATCAACAATTTGGAACAAAATATCCTTTTCCACAAGACCAATCCGAACAGGAAGAACAACCAATCCCTTAGAGCTTCACTCTGCTTCATCATAGGATTTAATTGTGATCTTCTTCCTAGTGTCAATTACTTGCTTAGAATATCCCAAAGCTTTCAATAGACTCAAAGAGAAAATATTAAGCCCAGCACCCCCATCTATTAACACAAGCCTAACATGGGTTTTGTGGATCATGACCTCGATATGAAGGGCCAAATTGTGTGGATGGCTTAATGCTTTATCGTCCTCTTCTAAAAATGTCATTAGGAACATTGGCTACTTGCAAGGCATCCTCAAGCACATGCTTGTGTCTAGGGGACAATTCTAAGAGCTCAAAAATGGAAATCTGCACTGGCGTTCACTGTAACTGATCAACAAGGTTGTAACTCACATCAAGACCAACTGCACACTTGGGAGGAACACTTTTGGACACTAGTTTCTTGGATTTGCTAGAATTAGGACCTCTAATGATAATAGGACCTTGGGACTAACTCCTAGTAACAGCATTGAGAGGCTAAGATGACCTTCAAGATTGAGGGCCTCTAAGCACAACAATGGGTCCTTCATCAAATATGGGAGGTGAGTTTACATCACAACCATAGGGATCTTTCCCCCTCATCATGTTGACATCATTGTCCACAACTTCAAGCATATTGATGACATTTTCCATAGCTGTATAGGTATAGTTGATTGCGGCCTTGCCATTCTTGTTTTTAGAAGTGTCCCCCTTCTCATACTTAGGCAAGGGCTCCTTAAAGGCCTTGTGGTCTTCATTGATGGTCAATCCATCAACTTGTAATTTCCCATTCTCAATAAGGTCTTGAACTAGATGTTTAAGTTTTAAAAAAATTTCAATGTCATGCCCAATCCCATTGTGGTATACACAGTATGATTTTTCATTCCACCAATAAGGTTTAGGATCGGGTATGTGAAATTTTGTTGGATCCTAAGGTTGTGCCAAATTATGAGCAATTAAGGTCTTAAAAATATCTGCATAAGAGTCTCCAAGCTTAGTGAATTGCCTCTTTCTTGACTTAGGTTTATCTTGATACTTGGGCTTGTGCTCTTGTTGATCTGAGGATGTCTGTAGCTTCATAGCTTGAACTGCATTAGATAGATTAAGAACTCCTTGTTCCTTAGGTTGTGGAGAGTCAACAACTTTGTCATTGACTACGTGCTTATTTTTGTTCCAATATGAGTTCTTTTTATCCTTATTGTTGTTGTCATTGTTTTGGCCGTTGTTGTTGTTACTTTGTTTGGCCAAAATACCTTGTTCTTTTAGAACATCTTTGATGTGACATGCAGTTTTGACCATAATGTCAAAAGAATTAAAGACCATTTTTCTAACTTCATATCTTAATTCTAGCACTAGATTGCTCACAATTATATCAATCCTTTCTTCCTCAGGGATGGTCCTAGAATATTTGGAGCATAAGCACCTCCACCTTTGTAAAAATGTCACAAAGGATTCCCCTTGATTTTGTTTTAGCTTGCACAAATCAAGCATGGTGACCGAACTTGATAGATTATATGCAAAGTGCTACACAAACCTTTGGACAAGTTCTTTGAATGTTTTAACAGGAGGGGTAAGGTTAGTAAACCACTCCATAGCTTGGCCTTTAAGGCTCCTCAGGAATAACCTCATAAGGTAGGAGTGCTCATGATGAAATTCAAAGCTCATGATATAGAACTGTCGTACATGGTCATGGGGGTCACCACTACCATCATATTTGTCATATGTGGGGATTTCAACCTTTCTAGGAAAGTCTACCATAACCACACTCTTGTCAATGGGATTGGGACATATGGAGTCCAAGTTGAATGTATTCTTTGCAGCCATCATTTTCTCCATAGTCTTTTGCATCTACTTAATCACCTCATCAGTTGAAGGGTTTTGCTTCTTGATCTTTTGGTCCACATCAAAGTTGTATGGGACTTTTGCACCCTTATTGATTAAACTTTCCAAGAACTAATTCTTGTTTTGTTCCACATACTTCTCCACATATTGTTGGAAGGATGGTTCTTGTTGCATTGTCATGAAATAAATAGCGTCAAAGTTGGCATTACTTCCTCCATGTTGAGAGCCATGACGAGCTCATTGGGAGGGTTGTCTTGAAAGTCTAGGAGGTGATTGTCTCCTATGATGATTATATCAAGAGGTCCTTCTGCCTCTAGGACTAGGTGATCTCGATGGGGTCCTTGACCTTCTCCTAGGACTTGGTGAGGGAGTAGATGGGGGTGAGTTGGTCCCACTATTGGTACCCCTCTGGTTGTATTGATTATGGAGTTGTTGTGCCAAGAGCCTATCTTGTTCTTCTTGGGTGACTCTTTTCTTGATTTCCAACAAAGCTCATTCCTCATCTTCCAATTGTTTGAACTTTTCTTTCTTGGCAGCTTGTTCATCCAAGAAAGCTTTCTTTTCTCTCTCAGTGCTCTTTAACCTCCCACTTGTGTATCATGAGGTGTCTCTAAGTGGAGAAGGTTGTCTTGAATGTCTGAATACGTTGGCTGCATTGATATGAGCATCACCCGATTCATTGTTTTGGTCATCACGTTGTGACCGTGCATCAGAGTGAGCTTTCCTATAGTGTCTCTCAGCTCATTGGTGAGCATCTAGATACCTTGTATCGATAGGAGGTGATCCAGGTGGACTATAGAAGAAGATGCAGTAGACATCATGTTACCCCTATGTTGTTGGAAAATGTCATCAAGAGTTTGATTCATTGCTTCTCTTTGTTGTCTAGTGAAGGTGTAACTCATGTCCATACTTGATGAAAAGGGTGCTAAAGAGGAATGCAATTTGTTAGGATTACTCTTTGGGTTGAAACAAACCTCAAATTCACTTTTAGGGGATTGGTTGAAAATGGGTTCTTTTCCCTTTTGCTGTTGACGAGTCTTAACTAAGGGTAACTGATTAAAGATGACCGGGGGTCATTTTCCCTGATTCACTTGGTACCTTGTTGTAACTGACATGAAAGAAAATGAGTCTTGGTGATAAAGTGACCTCTCAAAGTGTCAACACCAAACTAGGATAATTAAAGTTCTCTAATGTCCAAAAAGAGATGGTAAGATAGAAATTGCAAAGGCATTACCAACACTATCAAAGAGGTGCTTAAATCAAAGGATCAATATCCTTGCACATTTGAACTAGGAGGATGGACTTAGCCAAGTTGTATAATTGAAATTGAATTTGGATGGAAATGAATTGGACAACAAGAGTACTAGAATTCTCCAAGAATGTTACAAACAACTCTAGAGATGTATTTTCTCAACAAGAATAATATTCTAACTTGGCAATTTTTCTCAAGGTGACTTTTTAAATCAAATGACACTACCCCTAGAGGGCTAAAAATAGGAATTCAAAGTGAAGACAGGTTCCCAGTGGCAAGAGAAGTTACCCACCTAAAGACCTAGCCAACTAAAAGCAACTGCAAAATGACTGAAACCGGGTATACAGAAAAAAAATCTCAGGTGACACTTTCCAGGCTAACCAGGTGATACTTCTTACTGAGGTGATACTTAGCCTTTCACCAGGTGATAGACCTCACAATAGTCAGGCGATAAACTCCAGGCAGGTTGGGCAATAGTCCAACAGGGGTGAACTATCGCACGATATTTTTGCTCAAAGCAAGCAATATTGTTGCTAGTTTGTGTGACACTTGACCAGAATTGTGTAAAATTTGTATTTTTGGGTCTGTTTAATCAAAATTTTTGGTCTGAGGGTTGATGTTTTTTATCTCAATCATAATATCAGTAGAAATCTGAAAAGTTTGCAAACAATAAGGGATCAAACATGTCTCAAAAAACTTGAAACAAGGGCAAAAGCAACCTTGCCAAGACAAACACTTGCGATATCAAAATATAAAAACACCTTATGGATACTACCGATTGTTTGAATGTTCAAGAATGTTAACACTGGTATTACACAATCGAAGACACTTCAAGCAATATCTATCCTAGAAAGTCAAGGCTCATTACTTATCAACTTGGCCCACAACTTGATGTTCCCTCGCCTCACACAAAGTGGTTACCCATAATAGATGTTGGCTTTGTCATGGAAGTGCCAAAGACACAACTAAAGGAACACATATGGTGAGTATCTTGAGGTGATCCGGGTTGTTCCACTTGGATCAATCTTGCACCAAGAAGCTAAGTGGAAAAATAAGGTGGCTTCTATCTAACGGTTCTTAATTAGGGCTTCCATTCACAACACCCCTCTTGCTCCTCATAAAGGACTAGGACCTCACGGCCTCAAGAGTACCTTAAGCATTCTTGCTCAATGCTTTCCCCATGGTCGCAATCCCATGAGCTAATCACATCAAGCAAAGACAAGTGTTATGTCTACCAAGGTTTTGTGTCTTCGATAGCCTTGATATTATAGTGGGTTGGAATAGCTCGGTATTAGTTTGTCCCCACTTGGGTCGTTCCTCTTGATTGCTCAAGAGCAGGCCCGCTAAAGGATTCTAACAATCTACACAAAAATAGATCCACTTGTGAGGTTCAAGGTTTTTGTTTCACCACAAGGGTGAACAACATACTCCCCTATCTCAAAGTATCTCCCAAACACACCAAGAAGAGGTTCAATTGCTCTCTTGCTTCCAAAATCCTAAGATGGGTCAAGATTTTCTGGTTCACCACAAGGGTGAAGAGCATACTTCTCCTACCACCTCAAAATCTCTTTCACAAGATATTATGTGCTTACTAAATGAAACAACTAGTAGATTGCCACACTTGAAATGAAATAAATCACAAACAATTTTTTTGTATTTTTATGCTTTTTGGGCAGCCCTACAAGAAACAGTTAGTAGCCCTTTAGCATGCAATTTGGCAATTTCCTTCAAGAAAGAGCGCCTAAAAAACAACTTGTTAGACCAACAAGAGGTTAGGAAAACCAAAATCTAAATGAAATGAAGCAAGATCTAACTAAAAGATGCAAATTAACTCTGTCTAAATGCAGTAAACAAAAATAGCAAGCTATCTAAGATCAAATTTAGCTAATTAAACTCAAATTAAAGCTCTCTGCTGGTACAGGCGACACACTATAGACACCAGAATAATCGCGTGATACAGTTCTGTATAACAGTGTGATATTTTAAGTTTGAGCGATATTCTGCCTTAAGTCAAGTGATACTTCGTCCGAGACCAAGCAATAGTTCCTGAAATAGCCAGGCAATACTTCAGATAGGCAAAGTATCGCATGCGCATATAGAGAACTATTGCATGATATTATTGGAAGTATCGCATGATACTTTGAGATAGAAAACCAGAGACCACGAATTAAGCTCAAAAATTACCGAAAACTTGATGAAAAATATAGAATTAAAGGACAAGATAATCTACTCTACCCCACGGTGGGTGCCAGAAATGTATGGTAAAAAAGTGACCACACTTCTATGAATCATTACATTCAAGGATACTCAAGAATGAGGCCTCAAAAATCAATCCATAGCTCTCTATGTATGGAGTTGCAAGATTATGAGTTTTTCTCTCAGCTAGAGCTATTAAGCTAATGACCTTGCTAGTCAACCACACAATGAGAGATTCAAGTGAAGACAAGGGCAAGAATGCCAATATCTCCAAGAATCCAAATGAATGCAAATGCAAGCTATATTAAGATGAATATGCAACTAGAAATGGAAATGCAATCTAATCTATGAAATGAAAGTACAAACTATGCTATGAAAGGAAAGTACAAGTGTTACAATCCCTCCTAATTAAACTATGTGAGATTAATCTATTGCATAAATAAACTAAGAAAAGAATGAAGCCATGAATGCTATGAAAATGCAAGAAAGGAAACTATGAAAGCATGTAGATGTGATGCAACAAGAAAGCTCCAAATCTTCAAAAGCTCCAAATGCACCTAGAAAACCTGCAGCATAACATTAGCATAAAACAAGTGACCTAGAATGAGGAAGAGAGCTCTCCTTTTATAAGAAATGAAAAGGAATGGACCATGGAGATTAAGAGGCAAAAGACTTAATCAAGGGTGGATCTTGAAAGAGGAGCAATCCATGTGCACAAGTATCCTCCAATAGGAAAATAGGAGTTGACTTTTGTGCCCATATGAGACAAAAAATACTTTTTCTCTTTTTATAAAATAAGAATAAATGCTTTATTTGTGCAACTTAGGATAAGAGGAAAAGTGGGGGCTTTTTATTTAATAAAAGGGGAGGAAATATTCCTTTCAATTAAATAAAGACTTATGATAAAATGGTTAACCTAAGGAATAATCGAATAAATGATGAAATAGGATTTGATCAAGGAAATTGATCCAATTGAAAATATTGATTCAGGAATTTGATAAATTGTTGAATGGGGGCCCAAAGTCTAGGTGACCATTTTAGGGTGCATATAGTTATGTTGTCAAAAATTTATGAGCACACCTCCAAATCGAACATCTTGAGTAGATTGTTGCAATGAGGGGTTTGATATACTTCATTTTCATGGTATTTCATGTTAATTTGACCTCCTATCCTACACTTGATTGTTGATTTTTTTGTGTGTTTTTGGGTTTTTTTTTTTTTTTTTTTACTTTAGTCCATTTGGAAATAAATTTCCTTGTACACACATTTTATTTAAATTTAAATAAACTATTTAAGGTTTCTCTAGACTTCACTTTATAAACATTAAAAAAACTTCTACAATTTTATTATTTTGTGGAAGTTCTATTAGATGTTCTCAATAATACCAATCATAGAAAAATTGGAACACTTTAATGTTGATATCCATGTACATAGCAAGAAAAAGAATATATATTAGATCTAAAATTGATCCTTTTTAATATCTCATATGTGTATAAGATTCTAAGACTATTATAAAGGTTACAATTTCAGGTTGGGGAGGAACTACTAATGTTATGTAGAATTCCTTTGGTGCTAATGATTTTATATTTTCCCTTGAATTTATATTAAGTATAGAGATAATGTTTGAGCATAATATCCATTAAAAACTCTTGCATCACCCAACATAATCCTTTGATATTTATTTATTTTCATTTGTTCACAAGACATGCTAAATGTTGTGTTTTGGTTTGAAGTGTATATTGCGGGTTTTAGTGTGTGAGTATGGTTGTGTTTTTGGGGAACCTAACTTATCTATATATCACTACCACAAATTCTATTAGTTGTGGTACTCATGTCACATATAACCGTATAGGGTAAAGTGGATTCTTTCATGAGTACTGATAAAGATAATTTACACAAAATAAAAAAGTGAAGTGTACAACTTGCTAAATAATGAAACATGTGACATACTAAAGATTAAGCATACAAAACCCCAATGAATGAAGTATACAAATCATTAAAGGTTCAGTTGTACAACCTACTAATGATTCAAGCACATACGTCCCATCAAAGAGTGAATTATATAACCTACCAAAAAAATCAAAATTTAGTGAAAGTCACAATTTAGAACCATTGGGATGTTGTAATGCTAATGAAATGGTTATTTTGAAAATATAAATTCACCTAGACAAAATATATAATTACCTAGAGAGATTTGTTATAGGTGTAAATAATCCATCTTAGGTAAGTTTTTAAGGTAAGATCACATTTCTTCTAGGTGAATTCCTATTTTCAAGTAACCATTACAGTAGTATTGTCACATCTCAATTGTTTTTCTTATTAAAAGTAGCAACAAATAAGGTTTGTGTCCCTTACACAACCACAACCCATATGTGCCAATAGATATCAAGAGCATACTAATAGTAAAGGTGTTAGTAACTACAAGGATAGGCCATGAACAACACACTAGCGAAAAAGCTAGTAGCCCACCTCAAGAGTGGGTAGACAACTCACACACAATGTGGAGAGGAGAATAAGAGGCCATAGAATGATTTTTCCTTTGTTGTTGGACCATTTTCCAATCAATACTATCACTAGGATACCCACCACAAGGGGGACCGATTGGTGAGACCCTATTTGAAAGACTATTAGCACAAGGGGAAAAGTATTCATAAATTTGTACATCATCGATCAAAGATTGGAGCAGAGAAGGAGCAATAGACAAAGGGTCCACATGGCCAAAGGGGGGTGTACCAGTAGCAAAAGGAGTAGGATCCACAGGGACTATGGAGGCCAAATTTGCACCAGGAGTATCATCCATATTTGCGGAAGGAGCTTCATCCAAAAGGGAATCATCATCAACCTATGATGCATCATCAGAGGAAAAATCAAAAGAAAGGATAGTCAAATTTTCATCATTATCTTCCTTACACCAAGTGGCAATGCCTTTATGCCACAAGAGAGAACAATTTGTTGTTAGGTGACCAGTAAAGAAGCATCAATGACATCAAAATGGGGAACCCCCATAATCCACTGATTGAGTCCATGACATGTCCCCCACCATGAGAGCCACATCTCGAAGGAGAGGCATTGAGATATTAATGTCAACCAAAATGTATCCAAAGGTAAAAAGACCCATGTTAGTTGTGGTATCAACCACCTTTAAAAAATAGCCAAAGAGTTTTTTATGGCCTCAAAAAAAGATTTTTCCTAGAAATGAAAGGGAAGATTGGTAAGTTGAACCCACATTGGATTCATTCTAAGTGGTTTAGTCAAGGAGTTGAAGAAGACTAGCTAGGGTTTAACTGAAAGAGACTGATTCCCCCAAGCCCACAACTTTCTCATTGCCAAATCTCTTTCCTCTGAAGAATGAAAATAAATAATAAAAATACCTTAGCATAAGGGAAAAGCTCAATGTTACTTGAAACCAAGGGTCTCCAAGAATCCATCACCCAATGATGGAGGTTTGGTAGAGAAAACCAAAAACTAGAAAATCTACAAACCAACCTACAATGTTGGAAGTACTTCACATTTTCAACCACATCTAGATCACAAATTGCAACAAAGGGAGGTCTTGAAACAAGCTAGGGGTTGAGATTTCACTTTGGAAGGAACAATAGCAATAGATCTGGAAACTCTAGAAAAACTATGCCCACCAACAAGAAGTGGAGGGGCAAATTCCCACATTCACAACATCAAGGCTCCTAAAAAATGGCCTAGAGAGAACTGCTTCAACAGAAACCCCCACACCCACAATTGAGACACCATCCACAATTACTGAGACCATATTTACAGAAGTCCCTACAGTAGAAGGCCTAGGTTTACTCCCCTCCACAATAGGCCCGAACACAGACATAGTGGAAAAAATAGCGGTAGCTATTGACAACATGACTAGCAGGAGATGCAGAGTTCAAAATAATGTTACAAACCTTAGTTTTCACTAAATTTTGACAATTTTTCACCTATCCATTTATAATAATCTATGCATGTAGAAAAGGGTTTTGCTTAACATTAATAATTAATAAATGGGTCTTTAAGCTCATTAAGAGTATTTTATAAAATTATATGATATTTTGAAATCTATGCTCTATATTATGATCTAATAAAGTGCAATCCATACTTGTCATTGCATTTTTTTTGTCATGACATGTGATTGGTTGAAACTAAGCTACCCTCTTAGATTTATTATACTAATAAATTTTGTAAACCCTACAAAATCATCTTAAACATCTTATTTTATTATGTTACACTCCTTAGTTTTCACTAAATTTTGACATTTTCTTCACTTATCTATTTCTAACAATCTATGCATGTGGAAAAGAGTTTTGCTTAACATTAATAATTGACAAATGGGTCACATCATATTAAGTTCATTAAGATTATTTCTTAAAATTGTATGATATTTTGAAATCTATGCTCTCTATTAGGATCTAATAAAGTGTCATTCATACTTGTCATTGCATATATTTTTATCGTCATGACATGTTATTGGTTGAAACTAAGTTATTCTTGTGGATTTATTATATTGTTGCAAACCTTAGTTTTCACTAACTTTTGAATTTATTTTTACTCATCTATTTCTAACAATATATGCTTGTGGAAAAGGAATTTTCTTCACATTAATAATTGACAAATGGGTCACAACATATTAAGTTCATTAAGGCTATTTTTTAAAATTGTATGATATTTTGAAAACTATGCTCTATATTACGATCTAATAAAGTGCAGTTCACACTTTTTATTGCATAGTTTGATAAACCCTACAAAATCATCTTAACTTATTATGTTAGGATATTCAAAGGTTTATCGATGTAATCAAGAAAATCGAATGTCTAATGTGAGGGTTTTAATGCTCATATAGGAATACAAAAATAGCTTTGGAGAAGTCTAATCAATTTATAAATATTAATAAGCATATTTCAAATTCATTTAGACTAAGAAATTATGTATGACAGTATCTTTACAACATCATATTTAAATTCCAAACTAGAACATAAACAAGTAAAAAGAGAATTTAATTTATATTACATATTCAATTCTTTGTTATTCATGTACAAAGTAGTAAAATATTTTTTTTGTGCCACTTGTCCCTTTATCAATTTCATACTTAAGCATGTTTTATATCAAA